>PGFW01028406.1:0-16775 GCA_003123925.1 Haematobia irritans
TACGAAGTTACAAAGTATATATTTTCTCCATTTTCTGTTTTAGTATGAAAATGATTTAAAATCGATCACGCGGAAAAACTCATATTTGTAAATAGGAGAAATGAGATTAAACATTGTTTTTGTTTTCTCAAGGGTATATTATTGGACAATTGACATTTTTATTGTTATCTATATATGTTACTAAGGGAAGATTGATGGAATTAGTTACTTCTTATAATATATTAAATATTTTCTACACCCTTAAAAATCATTTATTGACGATTTTCCAAAAATATCAAAAATCAACTAATATGGATTTTTGATATTTTGAATACGAGGACTATAGACTTTTCGTGTTCGGAGAAAGAGCGGCACTTGCCTGGTTTTTTACTTTTTCTAAATTTGGAAATAACTCATCTCTCTTCAAGGTTTGGACTTTTTGTACCTCTGTTCTTACGCATGCCTTTAAAAATAGAATAAAATATACAATTACTATACAATTTTGACAAAAAAAAAACTATATAGAAATTTAAAATTTGAACAAAATTTTCTCATTAGAAAATAAAATTTTGAGCATAAATTTTCCATAGAAATAAAATTTTGAACAAAAATCTGTCTATAGAAATAAAATTTTGACAAAATTTCTATAGAAATAAAGATATTTTTTTCTGTAGTAGAGCATTTCAATTGACAATCTGACAAAAGTCGTAATATAGCACCCAAAAGAAAAAAATACTTGCCTTCAACGGAACGAAATTTTTGGAATTTGGATTTTCATATTATATTTTTTCTTTCATAGCCAATATACATGCATTTAGACAAGCGATAGAATAATTGTCTCTTAATCTTAACTTGTTGCTTTTTAACCCTATATATTTATGTTTTGGCGGTCATTTGATGACCCACATCGTATTTTCATCAGCACATTTCTTACTGTCTGCACATGTACCGAATTCTTGCTGAGTAGGTAAGAACTTTAATTATATCCAAACTGCAGTGAAATCGCTTGCATGAAAAATACGATGTTGGGTTATAAAAGACCCCCAAACATATATAAGGGTTAAGAATGTTTTTTTTTCTGCGTATTCTAAAATTATTGACGAAACTTATTATACAAAAAAACACTACTTTTTCGAAACGAATTTAGAGGTCACGAATTATGTTTTTTGCTTGATAAAGTTTCCCATAAAGATTACAACCTTGTTACTGATAACCGTTGCCTCGTTCGTTCCCAACGAATTGCGAAAAAACACAAGTTTCAACAACAAAACAAAACTTTGTTTAGTCTAAAATTTAGTCTCTTCAGTAAAGAATTTTTTTCTTATGTACTGACGTCTTCCAGGGTAGGAAATAAGACCTTTATTAGCCTATATCATCGATTCACGCTAAAATTATGCTTTATTAAAGGCGTGATTTGTAGCAGCTTGAATAACTTTTTAAAAAAAAAATAAACGCATTAAAATTGGCAAAATCTCATCGTTCTTTATGTTGAAACGTTAGATATGGTCCATTGACATTTACTTTTTGAAGATTAAATTTCATTTAAATGTCTGACCGCGGCTGCCCGACTTTAGGTAGGTCCATTCGGAAAAGTCCAATTGGAACTTTTTCGAGCATTTTCGGCCGAATAGCCCGAATTTTCTTCGGTGAAATGTTGTCTTCCAAAGCTGCGAATAGTTGCTGCTTATTTCTGTAGACTTCTAGACTTGACGTAGCCCCCCACAAAAATAGTCTAATAGGCGTCAATCGCATGATCTTGTGGCCAGACTTACCGTCCATTCTTGAGATGATTGTTCTCCGAAGTTTTCCTCAAATGGCCATTAGAATCCGAGCATGTGGTGGCACTGATAGCGCCATCTTGTTTGAAACCACATGTCAACCAAGTCAGGCTTCCATTTTTGGCAACAAAAAGTTAATGTTAGCATCGCAACGATAGCGGATCGCCATTCACCGTAACGTTGCGTCCAACAGCATCTTTGAAAAAATACTGGTCCAATTGATTCCAACCAGCGTTACAAAACCACACCAAACAGTGCATTTTTTCGGGATGGCCATGGCAGTTCTTGAACGGCTTTGGCTTTGTCTCACTCCTAAATGCGGCAATTTGCGTTATTTACCGTAGCCATTCCAACCAGAAATGAGCCTCATCGCTGAACAAAAATTGTCGATAAAAAAGCGGATTTCTTGCCACTGATTTTGGTAATAAAAATTCAATGATTTGCAAAGCGTTGCTTGTTAGTTAATTTCTATTTCATGATGAAATGTCAAAGCCATACAGCAATCTTTCTCTTTGAACACCATGCTCTGAATCCCACGTATCTGTCAAATACTAATGCATGACAAATCTACCTCAAAAGAATCACCCTTTATTTAAAAAGGCGAGAAATAAAATAAAATAAAAAATGTAAAATACGGCCACAAATTCAATCAAATTCGCCATCCTACCACAAACAGTTTAGATCAGAAATTGGTGTTTGCGAAGAAAAATCTCAAGAGTAGAGCCAAAACAAAAAACAAATACTTTGAAAAAATAAAGAAGACACCATTACGGCCACCTCAGGTCATTGCAGGCAATTCAATCTCTATAAATCGATTTCCGAGGTAATAGCATTGGACTAACTTGTACAAGCGAAAATTTAATCTACTGTGATTTTAACAAAATTTCCTATAGAAATACAATTTTGGACCAAAAAATTTTCTAAAGAAATAAAATTTTGGCGAAAATTATTCTAAGAAATTAAAGATTTTGAGAAAATTTTCAATGGAAATAAAATTTTGACAATCATGTCTTTTCTGGTTCACACCGCATTGTGCACCACCACTAACACTTTTCACACAACCACCACACAAAGCTTAGTTGTTCTGAGTCACGACGTGTGAACACTTTTTCGGACTTTTTAATCGGAAAAATGTGAACAGCTGATTTTTTCTGCAAATCCATATTATTTGCAGACAGGAATAAATTTTATAAACAAAACATATTTTGCCGAGTATAAACATTTAAAATATTAAAAGTAAGGCTCGTAACTCAAAGCCATAAAAATGCCCCTGCCGGATTTTTAGTTAGCAGTGAATAATGTCAAGGACAAGAGCAATTTCATCAAGGCAAAAAGGAACAATTTGCGTTGATGCTGCAAAATCATGTTTTATTTGTTTTTTTCTATCACTCCTCAATGTTACTCGATGAACCAAAGCGATCGCCGTTTTCGTTCTCGTTTTTGTTTTTTGACGCGGAGAAGTTTTATATTTTGGTTTTTGGTTCAAACAGTGTTAACAGTCCATACATTAAAGGAAATTTTAGTCTATAGTGGGCAAATTAAGCTATCTGTTAACGGTTTTTCTCATTTTGTATTTGCTTAAATATTTAACAGATAAATATTGCAAACAAATTTTCTATCGTGGCGCCTCCATGTTGCAGAAAGATATTGGCGCGGTTAGTTTTTTTGTAATTTTGCTCAGGTGACGTGCCCCCCACAGAACACTTTGCAGAATTGAAGATGCCATGATTTCATGCAATAAATTTGGTAAAATTCACTTTTCTTAGCCCATTGATGTTTGTAAAAGTTATAACTTTAATTGCCTTATATTTTCAAAAAGACTTTGATTTGTTTAGCGAAAGCGGGCAAGTATTCCAAAAAAATCAAAGCATAATTTTTGGCTTAAACTTTTTTGTGTTAACTTTTAAAAAAATTGTGGCAACATTATGCTTTCGAACACACTGAAAATCAGCTGATTAAAACAACCCCAAAGTTTTATACACCGAACCAGAGAAATTTCGTTTCAATTTAGATGGATTTTTAAAATCGTGGTTTCTGGACATATATAAGTGACATTCCCAATAAAATTGGCACAATATTTATAAAAAAACATATTAAAGTTCAGAACTGTTATTTATTGTTATAAAAACTTCTAACTTTGCATACGATGGCTGCTACACTAGCCTACACAAAAAGAAATGTTCGTGTACATTTTTTCAGGTCTATGACGGTGTATAGTGTTGGCCAGAACACCTTTTAAGTGTGACAACCATACGCTAACTTGCTACATGTGGTCCCAGTGTACCAGAACAGACACGGAATATTTTCTATAGACAATAAAATCGTTGACAAAATTTTCTATAGAAATAAAATTTGAAAATAATTTTCAATAAATTTTCTATAGTTAAAACTTTTGCACAAAAACAACACAATGCTGAAAAATAAAGGAGACAACCATACGGCCATCTCCATCTCAAGGTCATTGCACATTCAATCTCAGTAAGTCGATTTCGACGGTAACAAGTTGGACTATACTTGAAAGTCGAAATTTTATCTATGATATATGGGATCTTTTTAAAGATATTGAAATTACTAGGGTTTTTATTTTTTATAATATTTTCATTACTGCCACCCAAAGTAAAAATCGGAAACAGAGTGTAATATCAAATATCATTGAAATAAGCTTTCTTAGCTTTATTATTCGAATTAGCCTAAAAATTAATGCTTTATATTAAATCACTATTAAATAAATGTAATACGACGAAAAGTTTGATTTGGTTTAGGATCCTAACCACAACCACAAAAATAAATTCTTTGCTTTCATCGAAATTTTTAGACCTTAGCCATATTCTTTGCGTTGGAAATTTTGTTTGGAAGCAAATTGAATCATAGACCAGAATCTAGTGTACAAACACAAGTAGATTCAAAAGAACTCGCTTAAATGTCACCTTCCTTATAAGCAAACTACCAAATATAACACGAGTATTAGAATCAGTCCAGCGCCGAACATACACGTGTCTAGACTCGTTTCACTGAAACGATTGCCAACTTTTTTTGGAAAATGTGCCTCCACATTGTGGGATATTTCTGGAAGTTACGTAACATTTATCATTTTTTTCCGAGCCTTAGTATCGTTAGTTACTTTAGTCATTTAAATAAATTGAAAGTTCAGATTGAATAGGCATAGTTCGCACATTTAAATTCTGACACCATCGGCACGAATTAAAAATTTTTACCTATCATTCGTTTTTTTTTCTCCAATGTCAAAGAGAATGCATGATGGCTTATCATCAGCACATATTTCATTAACATACTTTCCAATTTTTCATCGTGGATACCTTTGAGGATATAATATTGCAATACCTACAGATTAAATGCGATGCTTATGTTCAGCTCGAGCCGTATCAAAATACCCTTGCTACCATTTTACAACAAAAACAAAGTATATACGGCCATAAGTTCGCCAGGCCGAATCTTATGTCACCTCCTCCATGGATTTGCCGTAGAAAACTTCTACGAGAAGACTGGTTCATCCCACTCAATCGAATTAATTGGGTATGTGGTCATCTTTAAAAACTTCTTAACGTCGGTTTTCTAAATTTGTGAGTTAGTTCCGATTACGTGGTATAAATTAGACGAAATAAAGGTATGTATAGGTAAGTCTAACAAATAATTTACGAATCGATATGGACTTTTTTTACGGTAACGTAGAGCAGTAGAATGATATATGGTCGGGTCGCTTATATGATGGCCTATATACAATTATGAACTTGATATGGACCAATTTTGGTATGATTGGATCGAGTTTATCTGAGGCTATAATAACTAATAGACGATTATGACCTAGTTAGCGCATGGTTGTTAACGGCCATATTACATAGCACAATGGACAAATTCGAACTGACTCGCCGATGAAGTTTGCTCCTCCAAGTGGCTCCAAAACCAAATCCTCGTGATCGGTTTATTATGTGCGGCTATATCTGATTTATGGACTGATATAGCGAACAACTTTTGGATGATTGTAAAATTATCAGATACCAACCAGATCGGAAGAATTTTGCTTCTCCAAAACGCACGGAGGCGTCAAATCTTGAGGTTCGGTTTATAATAGGGCTATATATAATTTGATCGATGTCGACCAAATTTTTGCCATTGGTGTTTGAGACCATATATTAACACACGCGTACAAAATTTCAACCGAATCGGATGAATTTTGCTCTTCCAAGGGGCTCCGGATGTCAAATTTGGGGATCGGTTTATATGGGGGCTATATATAATTATGGACCGATTTCGACCAATTTTTGCAGTTGTGTTGTGACGGACATATATTAACACAACGTACCAAACTTCAACTGAAATCAGAATGAATTTTAGTCTTCAAGAGGCTCCTGAGGTCAAATCTATGTGATCGATTTATATTGGGGGCATATATATAATTATAGGACGATGTGGGACCAATTTTCGCAGTCATTAGAGACCAGGTACTAACACCATCTACCAAAATTCAGCAGGATAGGATGAAATTTGCCCTTCTCTTAGCAGTCTCCGCAAGCAAAATCGGGGGATCGCGTTTATATGAGGCCGGCCATATTATAAGTTAATGACCGATGTGGACCAATTTTTCTATGGTTGTTAGAGACCATATACCAACACCATTGCCTACCAAATTTCAACCGGATCGGATGAAATTTGCTTCTCTTAGAGCTCCGCAACCAAATCGGGGGATCGCGTTTATATGGCGGGCTACTTATATAATTATGGACCGATGTGCGACCAATTTTTTTACATGGTTGCTTAGAAAAAACTATCATACTATACACCAGAGCTATCAAATTTTGAGCCTGGATCGGATGAAATTTGGCTTCTCTTAGAGGTCTGCGCAAAGCCAATTCGGGGGATCGGTTTATATGGGGGATATATAATTAATATTAGACCGATGTGACCAATTTTCGCATGCTCATTAGAGACCATATACGTAACACCATATACCAAATTTCAGCAGGAAGGCATGAAAATTTTTGCCTCTCTTAGAGTCTCCGGCAAGCCAAATCGGGGGATGGTTTATATGCGGGCCATATATAATTATTTAGCGATGTGGACCAATTTTTCATATGGTTGTTAGAGACCATTATACCAACACCATGATACCAAATTTTTCAACCGGAATCGGGATGAAAATTTGGCGGGCGCTATATATAATTATTGACGATGTGGACCAATTCTTCTATGCGCTTGTTAGAGACCATTATACCAACACCATTGTTACAAAATTTCAGTCGGATCGGATGAAATTTGCTTCTCATATAGGCCTTCGCGAGCCAAAATCGGGGGATCGGTTTATATGGGGCTATATATAATTATGGACCGATGTGCGACCTCTTTTGCGCATGGTCTGTTAGAACTATATACTAACACCATGCCTACAAATTTCAGCCGGATGGAATGAAATTTGCTTCTCATAGAGGCTCCGCAGCCAAATCGGGGGATCGGCTTTATATGTGGCATATATAATTATGAACCCGATGTGGACTAATTTTGCCGATGGTTGTTAGAGACCATATACAACATCAGTGTACAAATTTCAGCCGACTCGGATGAAACTTTGTTCTCTTTTAGAGGCTTCGGCATGCCAAATTTGGGGGTCCGTTTATATGGGGGCCTATACGTAAAAGTGGACGAATAAGGCCCATTTGCATACATCCGACCATACATCAATAACAAACTACTTGTGCCAAGGTTTCAAGTCGATCAGCTTGATTCGTTCGCGAAGGTTAGCGTGATTTCAACAGACGGACGGACGGACTTGCTCAGATCGACTCAGAATTACACCATTACCCAGAATATATATACTTTATGGGGTCTTAGAGCAATATTTCGATGTGTTACAAACGGAAAGATAATATACCCCCATCCTATTGTGAAGGGTATACAAAATATTATGGTTAAAGTAAATTTATTTTATGAGAGCTTCATAAAAATATACAAATTCATGTCTAAGGATTTATTATATATTTATACCCACCACCATTAGGAATTGGTGACGGTGCATCGAAATATCGATTATCCGACTATATAAAGCTATAAGGGTCGATTTGTTAAGAAGCTTATAACTTTAAAAAAAAAAAAAAACGCGATAAAAATTTGCAAAATCTCATCGGTTTCTTTATTATGAAACGTCTTAGATTGGCTCCGATGACATTTACTTTTTGAATTATAATTTCATTAAATGTTGACCGCGCTGCGTTTAGGTGCGTCCATTCGGAAAGAGTCCCAATTTGGGCAACTTTTTCGCAGCATTTTCGGCCGGAATAGCCCGAATTTCTTCGGAAATGTTGTCTCCAAAGCTGGAATAAAAGCTTGCCTGGCTTATTTCTGTAGACTTTAGACTTGACGTTACGCCCCCAACAAAAATAGTCTAAAGGCGTCAAAACTCGCCATGATCTGTGTGGCCCAACTTACCGGTCGCATTTCTTGAGATGAATTGTTCTTCCGAAGTTTCCCTCAAAATGGCCATAGAATCGCCGAGCTGTGTGGCTGTTAGCCGCCAATCTTGTTGAAAGCCATCATGTCAACCAAGTTCAGTTCTTCCGATTTTTGGCAAACAAAAGTTTGTTCAGCATCGAACGATAGCGATCGCCCATCTCACCGCTAACGTTGCGTCCAACAGCATCTTTTGAAAAAATACGTCCAATGATTCCACGCAGCGCTAACAAACCACACCAAACACTGCATTTCGGCATGCATGTGGCAGTTCCTGAACGCTCTGGTTGCTCTTTCACTCCAAATGCGGCAATTTTTGCCTTATTTACGTAGCCATTCAACCAGAAATGAGGCTCTCATCGCTGGAACACAAATTGATCGATAAAAAAGCCGGATTTCTGCCAACTTTTCTACGGGCCCATTCAACTGACAAATGGTCGACGTATGTGGCAGACTCGTAAGTCTATTCATGTATGAAACTGTCAAAGCATACTGAGCATCTTTTCTTCTTTGACGACCATGATGCTGAAATCCACGTCTGATCTGTCAAATTTTACTAATGCATGAAAAATCCTACCTCAAAGAATCACCCATTTATATATATTCTTGATCAAGGAGAAATTCTAAGACGATCAGTATAACGATGTCCGTCTGTCGTCTGTTGTAAATCACGCGTACAATCTTCAATAATGAAGCAAAATCGTGTTGAAAATTGTACAAACTCGTATTTTGTCTGCAGGCAAGGTCAAGGTTCGAAGATTGGGCTATATCGGTCCAGTTTTGATTATTTAGTCCCCATATAAACCAACCTCCGGATTTGGGGTCTTGGCTTATAGGAAATCGTTAGTTTTTAACCAATTTGCCTGAAATTTGAAATCCTAGAGGTATTATGACCATAAAGAGGTGTGCCAAAAATGGTGAGTAATCGGTCATGTTTTGTATAGCCCCCATATAGACCGATCTCCCGATTTTACTCTTATAGAATACCGCGAGTTTATTCAATTTACCTGAAATTGGAAATCTTAGAGGTATTGAGGACCACAAATGGATGTGTGCCAAAAAATTGTGAGTATCGGTCCATATTTTCGGTATGCCCCCATAGAGACCGCCATTCTCCCGATTTTACTTCGTTGGGGCTTATAGAACCGCAGTTTTTATTCAATTTACCTGAAAATTGGAAATCTTAGAGGTATTGTTAGCGACCACAAGACTTACGTGCTGCAAAAATTGTGAATATCGCGTCCATGTTTTGGTATCCCCCCTATATAAACGACCTCCGCCGATTGGGTCTTCGGCTTATAGAACCGCTAGTTTATTATCCCAATTTGTCTGAAATGGAATATCTCAAAGGGGATTTAGACCATAAAGGAGAGCTGTGCCTGAAAATGCGTTGAGTATAGCGTCCATATTTTTGGTATAGCCCCCATATTAGACCGATTTCCCGATTTTACTCTTTGGGATTATAGAAACCGCAGTTTTTATCAATTTTACCTGAATTGGAAATACTAGGAGGTAATTGTAGGGACCCAAATACGTGTGCCAAAAATTGTGAGTATCGGTCCATGTTTTGTATAAGCCCCATATAAAACGACCTTCCCGATTTGGGGTCTTGCGCTTAATAGAAAACGTAGTTTATATCCATTTGTTTGAACATTGGAAATCTAAGGTATTTTTAGGACCATAAAAAGGACTGCTGCTGAAATGCGTCGTGAGTATCGTCCATATTTGTTATAAGCCCCCCATAATAGACCGATTCCCGATTTTACTTCTTTGGGCTTCTAGTATCCGAAGTTTTATCCTATTTGCCTAAAATTGCGAAATCTAGAGGTATTTTCGGGTCATAAAGCAGGGGTGCCGAAAACGCGTGAGTATCGGTCCATTATTTTAGTATAGCCCCCATAAGAACGCATCTCCCGTTTAACTCCTTGGTTTCTAGAAACCGTAGTTTTTATATGATTTGCCTGAAATTGTAAATATTCTGGTATTTTAGGCTCACAAAAACGTGTATCGGATTAAGTTTTTATCGGTCCATTTGGTAATGCCTCCATATAGACCGACTTCACTTCTTGAGGGTGTAGAAGACGCACTGATCATGAAAATTGCTTGAAACTCAATGTAAAATTTCCAGATTTTACTTCTACAGATTTAAGATTTCAAATCAAGACGTTATTTTATAATTTTCTTGCACACTTACAAGAGATGTTAATGATTCCTCTAAAACTCAAACAAAAATGGTTCTTATAAATCCAGAATCTGATATAGTCTTCATAGGTGAAATCTTTAAATTTATCTTCGGGAAGCGTCCTCAAGTCCTCAAGCCCTCCTGAAATTTCAAAGGAAACCCTAATATTTGGTTCATGATGGTGGGTATTTAAGATTCGGCCCGACCGAACTTAGTGCTGTATGTACTTGTTTTGTTTGTAGAAATAAAATTTTGACAACATTTTCTATAGAAATAAAATGTTTGTTGTTTTTAATTTCAGCTTAAAATCAGGCATTAACAAACTACAAGTGTAGCTTAACCAACAGAGGAAAATAATGTTTGTCAAATTTATTTGTGGCAAAGCCCTATAGACTGCAAGATGGTTGGATGGACGTACGTTTCGGAATTACCACATTCCTCATCAGCATCCTCTACTTGCAGCAAAACTATCAACCAAATTATCAAATAAATCAGGCAGTTCACTAAACCACAAAGTGAACAACACTTGAATCTTCCGAAAAAAGGTTTTACATGAATCAAAAAACAACAACAATGATTAAAGAAAAAAAAACAAACAATAACAATAACAAGAAACGATACAACAGAATGGAAATAAAATTTTTCTATAGAAATTAAACTTCTTTTGAACAAAATCTGTCCGTATAGAAATAAAAAATAAAATTTTTGACAAACATTTTTCTATATTGAAAAAATTCCTAATAGAAATAAAAAAAAAAATAAAATGTTGACAACATTTTTCTATAGAAATAAAATTTTGAGAAAATTTTCTATAGAAATAAAATTTTGACAAAATTTTCCTTTGATAATTTTAACAAAATTTTTTATATAAATGAAATTTTGTTAAAAATATCTATAGAAAATTTTCTATAGAAATAAAATTTTGACAAAATTTTCTTTTGAAATAAAATTTTAACAAAATTTTTTATATAAATGAAATTTTGTTAAAAATATCTATAGAAATAAAATTTTGACAAACTCCAATAGTTGGTCTGAGACAAATCGCTGCAGTTTCAAACCCATTTATGATGTGTCACCAACAATACGACAAAGTTAATATGACCATACATCCTCCAATGATGGAGGCAATAGTGATTCATGGTATCGACATCTTTTGATAGCTTATCGTGATACCGACATAGACTTCTATCGAGAACTCACATGGTTAATGAATTTTGTCTTTTACGTATCGCTCTGGAAGTGTAAGCAACACCCATACGCCATACATGATTCGTTTCTATAAATTAGAGTAAATATAGACTGGGACAAAATAAAGCACAATCTAAATTCTAAGTACAAAGACAAGGTAATGAAAAGTATGCTCTTACTTATTTGCATAATAGCCACTTTGGGCCTACAAGTTCCGGCGGAAAAGGTGAGTAGAAATGGTCTCTGAATATCCTGAATGTTTTTTTTTGTTGGTTAAGATAAATTCTGTTAATGGCAGACAATTGGCTACTACCCCAGTATGTGAAGGTAAAAATGGTGTTATGGTTGCCATGCCGGAATCATGTTCTGGATTTTTCTTTTGTGTCGATGGTAATGCTATAGCCAGCTCTTGTGGAATATTCTATCGTTTTAATTCGGCGTTGGGTATCTGTGATCATCCGGATAAGGTTAGATGCAATGGATCTTCGCCGCCTAGCATCGAGGATGACGATATGAACGACGATGTGTTTAATGATACTGTAGCCCAGGATGTATGCCTCCAAGCTGCGGAAGGCTATAAATTTGCCAAATCCAAATCCTGTACTTTGTTCTATGAGTGTCATGATGGGCAAGCCATACGTAGAGTATGTCCACCCCAAAAACATTTCAATGCCATCACGAAACAATGTCAGGAAGTGGGAAAGGCCCAATGTATGTTCTCCTCCTATACACCCATGTCCCCATCCCTGTCACCGCCAATATCACCACAACCACCATCCTCTCTGCCATCTTTGGATATAATAACAAGTAAACCAATACCAATTCGTAGGCCAATAAAAGCCACAACCACTGCTTCAAAAATTACCAGAGATTCGAAACTCCTTAACTTTAAATTGGAATCTTTTTGTTCGGCGATTTGGAATAATCGAACGTTGGTTCATCCTTGGGATTGCAATAAATTTATCTATTGCATTAATAAAAAGACCCTAGTGATGAATTGTCCTCAGGGCTTGCATTTCAGCCCCAAGAAAATGCGCTGTGAATGGCCTACAATTTCTGAGTGTAACTCCTGTCTCTTATGATTTGGGCAGGGGGAGAGGCAGAGAGAAGATGCAGACACGGTAGACGAAGGTCCAGCACACCACATATGGGGTCGCATCTCAAAGTAAATGGAAACGGAAGACCGAGGTGGAGCACAACTCCAGGAGCTATAAGTTTCGAGTTTTTTTAAGTCGGATATTATCCGAATATATATCGATCGAGTATGGCATTCCGATCACGGTTTTGATTTTGAAATAATTTTCTATTAGAAATAAAATGTTGACAACATTTTCTATAGGAATAAATTTTGAAAAAATTTCTATAGAAATAAAATTTTGAAAAAATTTTTAATAGAAATAAAATACCATGACAAAATTTGTCCATAGAAATAAAGTTGAGAAATTTGTCTAGTAGGAAATAATAATATCTCGAGAAAATTTTCTATAGAAATATAAAATGTTGACAAAATAGTTTTCTTATAGAAATAAAATATTGAACAAGATATTCTATAGAAAATAAAATGTTTGACAAAATTTTTCTAATAGACAATACAATTTTTGACAAAAATTTTTTAAAAATGTTTGACACAAATTTACTATAGAAATCGATTTTGACCAAATTTTTCTATAGAAATAAATTTTTGGACGACATTTTCTATTAGACATAAATTTGGTCCAACATTTCTATAGAAATAAGCATTTTGACACAAATTTTCTATAGAAATAAAAATGTTGACAAAAATTTCTATAGAATAAAATTTGGACAAAAATTTTCCCTATAAGAAATACAATTTTGACATAAATTTTCCTCTACAGAAAAAAAATTTGGACCAAATTTCCTCTAAGAAATAAATATTTTGATAAAATTTTCTATAGAAAAAATGAACAAATTTTCTTATAGAAATAAAATTCTGACAAAATTTTCCATAGAAATAAAGTTTGAGAATTTTAATATAGAAATACATTTTGAGAAAATTTTCCATAGAAATAAAAGTTTGAGAAAATTTTCTATAAAAATAAAATGTTGTCAAAATTTTCTATAGAAATAAAATGTTGACAAAATTTTCTATGAAAACAAAATGTTGATAAAATTTTCTATAGAAATAAAATTTTGACTCAAAAATTTTCTACCGAAATACAATTTTGACAAAATAAAGAAACCAAATTGGTGACAAAATTTTCTAAAATGTTGACCCAATTTTCTTTATAAATTAAAATTTGTACAAAATTTTCTATAGAAATAAAATTTGGACAAAGATTTTCTATAGAAATAATAAATTTTAACAAAATTTTTCTGTAGAAATAAATTTTGACAAAATATTCTATAAGAAATAAAAATTTTTGACAAAATTTTTTTGATTGAATAAAATTTTGAAAAAAAAAAAAAATCTATAGATATAAGAAAAAATTTTAAGCTAAAAATAAAGAAACAAAAATTGTGGACAAAATTTTCTAAATAGTAAATAAAAATTATGATAAAATTTTCGATAGAAATAAAATTTTGACAAAATGTCATTGTTGTTGTTTTTGATTTCAGCTTAAAACCATTGCATTGACTAAACTAAATAAAATTTTGACATCATTTTTCTATACAAATAAAATTTTGACAAAATTTTCTAAAATGTTGACCAAATTCTGCCTATAGAAATAAAAATTTGGACAAGACTTTTCTATGGAAACACAAATTTGGACCAAAATTTTCTACTGAAATAAAATTTGGACAAAATTTTCTATCGAATAAAATTTGGAGAAAATTTTCTAATAGAAATAAATTTTGACAAAAATTTTCTATAGAAATAAAAATTTGGACAAATTTTCTAATAGAAATAAAAGTTTGAGAGAAAATTTTCTATAGAAATCCAACAATTTTGACAAAATTTTCTAAATAGAAGCAAAAATGTTGCCAAAAAATTTTCTAGATAGAAAGTAAAATTTTGAACTAAAATTTACTACCGAATATCCGAATTTTGACAAAATAAAGAACAAAATTGTGACAAAAATTTTCTAAAATGTTGACGCCAATTTTTCTTTAAGAAATAAATTTGGACAACATTTGGTATGGTAAATAAAATTGGAACAAAATTTTCTATAGAAATAAAATCTGGACAATATTTTCTATAAAATAAAATGTGGACAAAATTTTCTATAGAAATAAACATTTTAACAAAATTTTCTGTAGAAATACAAAATTTTGACAAAATATATTCTTTAAGAATAAATTTTGACAATTTTTTTAATTTAAATAAAATTTTTGAAAAAAATTTTAACAAAATAAGAAACAACAAATTGTTGACATAAAATTTTTTCTATAGAAATAAATTGTATAACAGATTTTCGAATAGAAATAAAATTTTTGCAGCAAAATGGCTAATGATTGGTTGTTTTTGATTTGCAGCTTAAGAACGCATGCATTGACTAAAGACTTATGTTAAGTGTAGTTACCAACAGAGGAGAATAATGTTTGTCAATATTTATTTGGGCCAAAAGCCCTATAGACTGCAAGATGGTTAGGATGGAGCACGTTTTCGATTACCACATTCCTCATATCATTATCCTCTACTTGGCAGCAAAACTATCAACCAATTATCAAGAATAAATTCAGGCAAATTCACTAAACAAAACGTGAACAGCAACTTGAGAACTTTTCGAAAAAGGTTTTTACCACGGATAGCCGGCATTATGGCCGAAATAAATTCGTAAACAAACATACATATACTCTTTTCCTTTGCCACCGTCAAATCATCGATTTGAGATGCAGTTGGCTGGTTTATTTGAGCGTGCTTCCTCTTTTTCATATTCGTTTTGTTTTGAATTATTGTTGGTTTTTTTTTTCTTTAATGCAATTGTTGTGTTTTGAATTTCAGCTAAAACGCATGCAGTGATAAAACTACAAAAATCCAAGCAATAACAAAACAAATGAGATTTTCTAATAAAAAATGCAATTTTGGGCAAAATCTTTCTATAGAAATGCAAAATTTTTGACAAAATTTTCTATATAAATTAAATTTTGACAAAAGTTTTCTAAAAAAATAAAATTTTGACAACATTTTCTATAGAAATAATATGTTATTGTGATTTTACAAAAATGTTGGCAAAATATAAGAAATAAAAAAATTTATATAAACAATTCTATTAGGAAATAAAAATTTTGACACAAAGTTTCATAGAAATGAAATTTTTTCATAAAATTTTGCTTATAGAAATACCAATTTTCATAAAATTTTCTATAGAAATGAAAAATTTTGACAAATTAAATTCTATGGAAAGGAAAAATTGACCAAGATATTCGATAGAAATAAAGATTTTCTATGAAATAAAATTATGACATAAAATTTTCTATGAAAATTTGGACAATTTTGTAATAAATAAAATTTTGACAAAATTTTCTTATGAAATAAGAATTTTGACAAAATTTTCATATAGAAAATAAATATTTTTGACACAAGATTTCATAGAAATAATTTAATATTTCTATAGACATACAATTATTTGATAGAAATAATTTGCAAACTATAGAAATAAAATTAAATTTCGAAAAAATTATCACAGATTTTCTAATAGAATACAAATTTGACAAAATTTTCTATAGAAATAAAATTATGACAAAATTTTCTATAGAAAACAAATTTTTTGACAAAATTTTCTATAGAAATAATAAATTATGAACAAAATTTCTATAAAAAAATTGATAACTTTTTTGTAGAAATAAAATTGTAACACTATTTTCTAGAGATGTACATTATATTGTTTAGTTCGGCTTGATGGTCATTTGAATAAAAACAGATGTTGTTGTAAGTTTTTTTTTGACTTGTAGCTTTTTTATTTTAAAATTATCCATATTTCGAATTTCGTTTCGTTCTTCAGGATCTTTTAGCAGTAAAGGCAATTGAACTATTCGCAAACAGTTAAAAATTTTACATTTTGCAAAAAATTAATTTCAATTTGAAAATATTGATCATAACTTATTCAATTTAACATTTCATACGCTTTATTTTGTTTGCCTATTACCAGGCGTCAATTAATTGGTTCTATAAATTTATTTTTTATATTTATAATATTTGATTTGGAAAAATGTCATGTTTTTATTCGTATTTTAATCGACTATTTCAAAAACTCTACCTTAATGAAATCTCTCGGTTTTTGTGATTT
>PGFW01028409.1:0-10136 GCA_003123925.1 Haematobia irritans
TTTTTTAATTGGTTCAATTAAAAATGTTATTGATTTTGATTATTTATTTATAATTGTTTTACCTTTAGATGAAATATTTTCTTGTTATTTTATACGTTTATACGAGTTTCTATAATCTCATGAGATATCTTGCCCAATACACACGAACAAAAATACTTTGTGGCTAAATGTACTTTGTCGTTAATACGAAGATATATTTTCATTTAAATAATGAAAATTTTCATAGTTAATATGGAAGTTTTTACATTTTTATGGATAAATCATTACAGTAACGAAACGATTCATTGTATTCATGAAACCATTGCAATGGATCAAAAACAATGTTTGTTTAATACGATATAGCGACGGTTAGGTTAGGTTACAATACGAGACAAGCAACATCGAAACATTTTTCTAATGCTCAGCTTTAATGATTTCTAATTAAGTATTAGGGCGAAAAAGAACCAAAAAGGAAGTTGAATCTATTGTCTAACAATATTCGTAAATATTTTGTACTTGTACAATGGCTTGCAGAAATGAGTACATAATGCGCAATATGGATCCAACGATTTCCGAACCACAACACCAGAGAACTGCCGTGATCATCTTCCAAATTCTCCTGCGAATTATGAAAATATTCGACAGGCTAGCAAATGGGGCCATGGTGGTAGACCACTTGCAAAGGGTTGGTAAAATTCTACCAGAAATGGTTTTATCTCGTTTGGTTAGACTTAGTAGAATTTTTGATGTTTTGTGGAGATTTTTGCAAAGAGTACTGTCCCAGTTTTCATGTAAAAAATAAAATTTTTAGACAAAATTTTCTATAGAAATTAACAATGATTGACACAAACTTTCTATCATAAACTAACATTCGTTGATTTCCAAATTTTTTCTTATATGAAATAAAATTATTGACAAAATTTTCTATAAGAAACTAAAGATCGTTGACAAAATTTTCTACTTAGGAAATAAATTTATGACAAAAGCTTTCTATAGACAATAGACGAATATTGACAAGAGAATTTCTGGCTATAGAAATGAAAATGTATGCTATGTCCTCCCACATGGCGTTTAAACTCCCCAAGCAATGGGTCCTGTTACACCCATTTCTGAGTGTTTCCAGTAGCTTATCCCGAAAGTGGTTCTCATCCGGCACTCCTCAAAAAAATCGCTTTCTGTAAATGATACCCGAAACACACTTTTTGCTTTAAGCATATATTATTTTCAGGATGGGGTCCAAGGCAAAAATATTGTTTGTCTTGTTTCACACTGTTTAGGCATTAGACTTGTGGAGGTATACGGTTTAGGTGGGCCGAGCCCGAATCTGTATCAGGCTCATTTAGGCTATTCAGTCCGATAGCAGCGTGTGATCACCACATTTGCGCGTGAACATTCTTCTTATCAACTCGAAGTGCTGCCCGATCTCCATGTCTTTAAACATCCAATGGTACATCGTGGGACCTCGGCTTTTTTATCAGGCGCGGAGATCCGAAGGGCGCCGCGCCTGAGCGGACCCTCCAGCGGCGGTCGCCTACGCCGGGCCGGCACGGCGCGAGAGGGAGGCGTCCCGTTTCACATTGCAGTTGAAACACCACGTTAGATGAAGAAATATCCACCACATACTGAGGTGGGATAATTCCACGCTTGCAAAAACTTTTTTTGGTGTTTCGGTCGAAGCGAGGTAATCGAAACCCACGCTTGGTATGCAAGGCCGAGTAATGGTAACCATTCCACTTACGCGGTGGGCTCCCAACACTGGTAGAAAAAAAATTAATGCAAATTTTCTGTTGTGTGGACTATATTTGTAAGGCTCCTTTATATTGAATTACTCCATTATTTTACTTGCAGCATTACTCTCTAGGTCTCTCTTCTAAACAACATATATATTTATAGGCTGTTTCTAAATTTAATATATGTTTCCCATGTAAGCATATTATATTCACAAACATTTTCACTGTCCCAACATTCTAATATGTTCTTAACATATTAACATATATGTCCCAAAACATGTTTAGCTAGGTAATATGAACATTATAATGCTTGCACTTTAAAATGATTGTGTAAAGAATTATGAGTTTTCAAACATGAATAATTTTTTACACCCAAACATATTCTTGAAAAACAGCTTTTTCGTCCCTTGCCGTACTCGGCCTAAAAAACGGATCACCTTTTGTCATTTGAGCTGAGACTTCCCACTTCGTCTCTTTTTTTCCATTAAATAGTTTTCAATGACTCGTACTGATTAGTGAATTGGCGGTATTTTTCATGCTCTTGTTCCCCAATTTTGAGACACGTTCGTCCCCAAAAAAATCCCGCTAAATTACATCTCAGAAGTTTTTCATCCAAAAATCCCCAAAAAAAAATTTTGACGAACGTTTTTTATGAAAAGAATTACAAGTAGGAGTAAGCAGTCATAATAGTTCGGGCGAGGGCCCGAATATTATTATACCCTTCACCAGTTTGTACACGGCAACAGATTTGTGGTTACCAACTTTCTACACTCCTTTCAAATTTGGTTGGCGAACGTCTATTATTGAACGGTTTATAATTTCCACTATACACAATTATTTATTATTATTAACATTTGGAGACAATGTTTGTACTTCTATAAAATATCTCTAGGAATGAACAATTTAAATTCGGCTAACGCCCATTTGGGATGAACCACTTGTTACTAAACATCACAGAATTTGTGTTAGAGTAGAATGTGGGTATATTTCGGCCGATGTAGATTCACGATGACACACTTAAATAGGCCATATTAAAGTATATTCTTTGTGGAACCTATTGAGTCAATTGCTCAGGAAACTGCCATTGATAATGGACTAAAAAATATCGAGTACATTCTACCATATTGTCCCCAATTTCTGAGGAGCGCCCGTACATATTATAATGGGAAAGCATATATCTAAATCTGAAACGGATTTCAACCAAAATTGTGGCACACTTAATTCATTACCTCTATTAAATGTATTCCTTGTGCAAAATTGTGAAGCAAAATCAGCACAAAAACTCACTGAGTACTAAAACTCGTGTGGCAATATAAGTCACAAATCGGTGACGACATTGACTATAGATGGGAAGCGATATAACCTTTAATCTAAACCGATTTTGGCTGATATATTTTGCACAATTTACGAGGAGCTCCAAAAATATTTTGGGCTGTTACGCGATATTTGTAGGACAATCATGTCCATTAATTACACTCAATTAAATGAACCAGCATCCGGTGAATAAAGTATATATGGCCAGCTATATCTAAACTCTTGGAAACCGATTTTTTCCAAATCAATTAGCCGAATTGTCTTTGAGTCAAAAGTTAAACTCTGCTGCTAAAATTTGACGGACGATCGCGACTTAAAACTGCGAGCCTGTTACTTTCCACACAAAATCTATATATACAGACAGACGAAACTTAAGCTAAATCGACTCGGAATTTTAATTCTAATGACCATCGGTATACTAAACGATGGGCGTACTCAGGACTTCTCCTTCTTCGGCGTTACATACAAATGACAAATAACTTATTTTATCCCGCTACCACAGTAGTGGTTGAAGGGTATACATGAACTATACCCCATGCGCTATATTGCGCATGACAAGTTATTTTATCAGTTGTATCGAAATAATTGTGGATATTTGGGGATAGAGCTTTTGCTGTGTTTTGAAATCAGTTAATTATTTTGGAAAATTCAACAGAGAATTATTAAAATTTTTTCATAACAGTTTGGCAGGCAATAATATGAAGTATTTTCGAAGCGAGAGAACGTTCTTACTTTAATCACCGAAAGGGCTGTTCGATTCATATGTTATCAAGGGCTGAATCGAATAGGAAAAACACACGCGGCTGAAACCAATTAATGAGAAAACTTTTGAAAATACTTCAAAGAACTGTCAACCGGAGTCACTTACTGATGACGGGAATAATCCACGCGTCCGAAAATTTTTCAGGTGTTTCCGGTATGAACCCACATGAACCCATGCCAAGCGGTCATGCTAAACCATCGGCATGACGAGCGTAGCCCCCATCAATTTACTGAAGTGTTAACCATCTTCATAATTTTCTATAATTTTATAGAATATATTGACAAATCAGTGATGAACACGCATGTAGGGTCAGAGCTTTCTGGTATATTAATAGAGGTTTCGATTTTATAACTACTACGAATAGAAAAACAAGCATTCCAAATTTAAAAATAGTTCCAAAAAAAAAGATATATAAAGTGTCATCATGGTTATATTTTTATGTAGTTATTTATTTTTTCCTTTTATTTAAGATTTTCTGTCAAAAAGTCTGCAATCCAATATCTTCTAATGAAACTTGAAACAAAACATTCTCCAACAGTATTCTTCTTTCCATTATTGTTTTTTTTATCATTCAACCACATACCTTGAACATAACCAGAATTGAAAAACAAAATATATTTCCACCATAAACAATTATATTTCCATATATGTTTGGCTATATCAACTTGTCAACAAACAACAAGTCGGTAGCATTATTTGTGGAAGCCGCCTAGAGGCCAATCGACGACGCGAAGCTTTTATAATTTCTTTTTTTGCCGCCATCAGGATGCAGTTGATGATAGCATTTAACATCACCATCAGTGATAGAAAAAAGTATTATTTTTTGTGGAATTTTCACACATAAACAAAAGTGCAATACAATATAAAACAAAAAAATCGTTTTTTTATGGTAAAAAAAAAAAACTTTCAAACAATTGTTTTTTCAATATGTTTAATATATATTTATTTAAAATAAAAATCCATATCACACCCATACGACCCAATACACTAATGACTATCTACGTGAGTGTAAAAGCTTTTCAGCTTAATTGTTAATTCACTTATTTCACAGCTTGATTTTCCCTTAGAACCATAATGCATTTACTTTCAACTATTACAGTTATCACCTGTTCAGTTCCGTTGAATATGTCACATTTATTTTTTTTTGCGTGGCCGACAAAAACATCGCTTTAATTAATTCGTTTTCCAATTTTGATGTGCAATTTTTGTTCATACTGAATTTAGGAGAGGCTAACACCATGACCATTGCATACCAAAGGGCTTCACTTATAACTAATCCATCCATTTATCTCCCTGTGTAATCCTGCTGTGCTAAATTATCCCAAAATACCCCCATTACAAAATCCTATTGAGTATTCAATGAAAAATTTGTTTACAGACGTTGATTTGTAAAAAATTGACGTTCATCTTGACAAAAAAAAACATAACACAACAATCATTGCTAAATCTTCTATAACTCTACCATAAATATAGACCGCAAATTTTAAAAAAACTACCTATTATGCTACTTTTATATTTCTAAAGATGTTTTCCTATTCCATACTGATGTTGCGTTTATTGTGTATTTCCTTTTTGTTTGCTCCTATACTCCTGTTTTGTGATCATATTTCTCGTGCGTGGATGTTTTGTTTGTTTCTTAACGTAACATACATAACTTTCCCGATATTGTGTGAACCACCTTATCCCCAAAAATATAAAAACCAAAATGCATCAATGACCACCAATCACCACTTCGAACACACACGTGGTATCCCCTCCATATCAATTTTTTTTCCTGCCCATTAACATCAAAAATAATAACAAATACAATTGCTAAACCATAAACAACTAAAACAACCAACAACAAGAAGAACACCACTAAATTCAGGAGGGTCTCCGCCCACAACAAGCCGACCGCGTATATCCTCACCACCTCCCTCTGCCGAGCAAAACATTTAGCCGAGAACACTTTACTACATCGCCTCTTGATGCCAAACAAAAGTAAACCTCCAACAAACGGTAGCCACGCCCACCTCGGGGAAACTTGGCTCACGAGTTCTATACGTAAATACAAACACCCCATAGAAAAGAGGTTTGGCTCCCAGCACAAAAGCCGCTTTAAGAGTTACACAAAAAATGCTCTTTCGTCATGTTATGGTGTTGTTTGATTTTCTTTCGACCCTGGTTCTAACCACCCAGCTAACCCAAGTCCTTTTATTTCTCTCTCGCTTCGATCTGTCTTCCTCGTGCCGTCATTTTCAGGGGGCGAAACGAATTTCGATTTCTTTTACAGCTGAGGGACCAACACCTGAGGTTATTGTGACGCAACCATCACCGCGAACCAAAAGTGAAATCTGCCATTGGGTCCTAAGACCGACAATTCAACATTGGCTTCAATGTTTTTGGTGCACCGTTCGAGAAGCGAAGAATACAAGGAGGAGGGAAAGAAAGAAGGTATTCAAGCATCCATTCTATACGAGTGGAGAAAAAAATTGGTTGTACTTATTAAGGGATAGTGACACAGAAAAACATGCTTCACCAAATATTTCCAATTTAAAAAAGTTAGATTGAAAGTTAAAAAAAAAATCAATTAATAAATCTAATTCGCGATTAAAATTAACTTTATTTAATCAAGATAGTGAAGCATTATGTTAATTAGAGTCAATGATTGGAAAATGTGATTTATTTTTAGATTAAAAAATTAAATGCATACAATTAACTTTCATAATATCAAACTCGCGCGGAAACTAATTCAGGTTAAAAAATAGCATTTACGATTTTTCATCTGTTAAATAAAAAATTACTCTTCAACCAAAATCAATTTTTTAATCAAACTGATAAACACAAAATCAGATGAAGAAGTAATGAAAAATAGTTTACGCTTTATTCAAAATTTAATTGAGTTATTTTCATTAGCATGAAATAGAATTTTTTTATTTGAGGAGTCACATTTAAAACAACTAATTTTAAATTTTTCAAACTTCAAATCAATTAATTTTTTTAAACAACTATTTTTGATGCCCAAATTAAACTGTGATTTATACTATCTTTTCCAGTGATTGAAGACATTTTCAATAAAAAAATTAATTTGGATCAATTGGTTTCGTGACTGGATGATGCAAAAAAACACAGTATATACGGCTGATAAAGTTATAGGCAGGCCGAATCTTATGTACCCTCCACCATGGATTGCGTTAGAACCTCTTCTACGAACCAGTACATCGACAATCGGAATTACTTCTGCGGATTGTGGTATCCTTAAAACGATGTTTATCTAACATTGATGAGTTAGTCCATACGTTGGTCACTGTATTAGACAATACGTACGAGAGCCACGAAATTGACAATCATGAGGGGTCTCCTGATAATATGGGGGCTATATACAATCTATGAACTTTTGATAATGGTAACCAATTTTTGTTGTGAATGGGGGAACTAATAGACAGATATGGACCTAGTAGAGGCATTGGTTGGTTACACGGCCATATATACCTAGCACAATGTACCAAATTTCGACTGAACTCGCTGATTGAAATTTGCTCTCCAGAGGCTCCAACCAAATCCTCGGGCCATCGGTTATAATGGGGGCTATAATATATGATTAATGGACGGATATGGACCACTTTGGCAATGTCCTGTTTATAATCATATACTCCCAGCTCACCAAATTTTAACAGATCGGATGATATTTTGCTTCTCAAAGGCCCGGAAGGTCATAATTCGCGATCGGTTTATATGGGGGCTACTCTATTAATTATGGACTGATTATGAAACCAATTCCGCTGCATTGTTGTTTGTGAATTACTCATATACTAAGCTTCCAGGTACCAACATTTTCAATCGCAATCGGTGTCCCAATGAATTTTCGCTCTTCCAAGATGGCTCGCGACCTGTCAAATCGGGGATTCGGTTTTATATAGGGCCCCCTACTACATTAATTCATGGAACCGACTTTCGCACCAACTTTTTTATGCGACTGGCGTGTACGACCCGCGCGTGTTGAGGCCATATATTAACACCCTATCGTACCCAACAATTTTCAACTAGAATCCCGATGAAATTTTTTGTCTCTTCTACACGAGGCTCCCGTAAGCGTCAAACTCCTGCGCCGCGGATCGGCGCATCTTTATCATTGGGCGGCTATATATAATTTATTGACCCGACTGCTGGACAATTCTTTGATAGTTTGTTAGAGGAGTTGTTCTCAAAGACAACTTTAAAAGCAGCTTCCAAAAATGGCTCTTTCACAAAGAAGTTTAAACCGTATATTTAAAACTACTCACGCAGCGAAGTTTTTTTACTTCACATTTTTTTTATTTTAATGTGTAATTTTGTTTGTTTTTGTGTTTTTTTCCAAATAGATTAAAAAAAAGTACAGAATAAATAACAATGTTCAGCAAATTGATTCCAAATTTTGCCAACAAAAATGGTTAAACAATCCATATAGAAAAAATCGATAATATTTCGAAAAAACCGTATCTTTCAACACAAGCGTCTAGACATGCATCTAAAAATCATATAAAAGTATGTTATTTCGGAAAATATCACAACATTTTTTAAATTCGATATTCAAAACACTGAATTCGGAACTCCACACCTTAAAGAATTGATTGCAAAACTTCATTGCCGCAATGGGGTTTTTCCTGAAAACGAGTGGACATTCGTCTCTATGACAAGCTTCATGATTACATTTCATCGCTTTTCCGCGCTAATTTATTGTTACCAATTCCAGACCACAAAAAGAAACATATTCACTCTCTTTTGGGCGACGCTTTTTTGCAGGCATTATTACAGATATTCATCTTACTGAAAGCAATAGTTTTAAAATCAATTCACTTATTTTTTATCAACTAAATCACTAAGTATCAACCACACGCTTTATCCTTCCATAAATATCAAACTTCTAACCACCAGCCAAGTAATTCATTGCCTGCACTGAAGATCTATAGTGGAACTTTGTGCGTCTGTTACGAGTATGTAATACTTGTTGAATTTTTTATTAAAAATGTAAAAATCGCGTTAAGATAGATGTTTCAAAATTCTGGGGCGAGGGGCTAAAATTTTTCTTGGGGCGTCTAAAGCCCCCTCCCCTAGAGGCTTCTACGCTTTATGGCCCCCATATAAACCGATCCGATAGATTTGGCTTGCGGGCAGCCTCTAACAGGAAGAAGGAAAATTTCATCCGATACCGTTCTGAAAATTTAGTACATATGTGTTAGATATATGTTCTCTCTTAACAACTATGCAAAAACTTGGTCCACATCGGTCCATAATTATATATTAGCACGCCCCATATACAACGATCACCCGATTTGGCCTGCGGAACCTCTAAGAGAAGCAAATTTCATCCGATCCGGCCCTGACAATGGTGGGATTACATGTGTAAGTATATCGTCTTAAATAACAACAGCAAAAATTGCGATCAGCATCGGTCCATAATTATTAATATAGCCCCCATATAAAACCCATCCGCATATTTTTAACTCAGGAAGGCCGCATGGATGAGCATTTGGTTGAAAAATTTGACATACGTGCTGGTTAGTATACGGTCGCCATGCAGATAATTAGGTCCTTCATCGGTCCATATTAATTATATCAGCCCCATATAAACCGATCCCCAGGATTGACCTCCGGGGAAGCTCTTGGAGGAGCAAAATTTCATGCCGATCCGGTTGAATTGAAATTGGTACGCTTGGTGAAATTTTGGAACATTGCGCTAGGTATTATGGCCGCGAACACCATGCCAAAATTTGGTCCATATCCGGTCCTATAGTTATACATTAAGCCGATCCCCCAAAAAAATTCTACCAAAAATTCTATAGAAATTTTTGTCAAGATTTATTTCTATTGGAAAATTTTTGTCAAAATTGTATTGCTTTAAAACAACTTTTTTAATTCAAAAATTTTATTTTCATATAGAAAATTTTGTCAACTTGAATATCATACGTATTTAAATTCGGCCTCTTTGTTTGTGTCTAAATATTATTACCCCGTGATGGACTAACTACACATTGAAAGCACGGAACTGGCGGGTGCTTTGTGGACGAAAGGTTTTAAATATACCGCAACCCAAGTAATTCGATTCATGGATGACAGACTTTAGTTTACAAAGTTTCTAAATGGTACTGGAGGGTTACATTAGATTCGGCCTGTGGGAGCGAAACTTCACGGCCGTATCATATCTTTGTTTTTGTTATGTTTGATTTTAATCTCTCTAGATTCTTTTTTTACTTTTTTTTGTTTTGGTTTTTTTTCTTGTTCTTATTTAGATGGGAAGAAGGAATAAGGGGAAAATAAATATTATTTTGATTCTTGTATTGCTGAGTTTTTATTCGTTTTGATAAATTTGAAGAAAAAAAATACATTAGTGT
>PGFW01028419.1:7701-17955 GCA_003123925.1 Haematobia irritans
TCGCCGAAGTTTTTTTATTTTTTTTTGCATACCCCATAAGGTCTAGAACCAAAAAAATATTATTCGTATCAACAGTGGAAATAGTGTGTAAATAATTTATAGAATTAGGCAAATATAATGCTTATTTCTAAAAGGGCATTTTTATTTTTTTTTCTTGGTTTAGCCTAAAGCTGGCAACAGTTTTTTTTGTTAGGAAAAGTTAGAAATTTTGATAAACCAAGAAATTAAAAAACATTATGGGAGTTATTACAGGTTTGGCCGACACCCCATTGTAAAACCGAAAAGCAGAATTGATTTTTTTTATACTCCTTTGTTCCCCAATATAAAATACGGCAATAATGGAACCATACTTTCCTTAGAAATCCAAATATTGGGGAGTTTATTACAGGTTTCCTCGACACTATTAAAACCGAAAAACAGAATTGATTTTTTTATATTTCCATTTATATGTATGGAACCATACTTTCCTTAGAAATCGCAAATATAGAACTGGGCGCAGCAAAAAAAAAGCGGCGGTAGCCAAAAGAGTGGTGAGATGTTTCTTTTTGGATCCGGAAGTGGTGCAAATTAGCACAGAAGCGATGATTTTTTATACCTCCAACCATGGGAATGGGGGTATATTAAAAAATTTTATATTTCCACTTACGTATATAGGAGATAGATTGGAACTTACCTGAAAATAAAATAAGAAAAAAATTATATGGATTAAAATTTTATATTATATTAATAATATTTTGAAAGGTCTCAAGATATATGATTTATACTGAATTTTGTTCGTCTCTGGCCTTCATTAAAATGTTATGAGATATCTTGCAAGAATCTTAAATCAAACCTATTGAATAACCCTTTTCAATGAATTACTGATTGTGGTCGTCACTTTGGAATTGTGTACAAGTAATGCAAATGGCATTAAATTTCATTACGTTTCATTGTTGAAAGCTCGAACTTTGTTTCATGTTTTCCTCTTCCTCCACCAAATTCCGTGTAAATGAAGTAAACCGGAATAGAAATAAAATCCTTCTAAGACATTATAATCATTCGCAAGGCAAATAAGAGTACTCATCTTGTGGACTGGCATTGCAGAACTCTAACACAGGATATACAAGGATTTCTCTTCTTTGAAGTGAAACCTTTGAACCACAGGAATCAAAGAGGAAGAAATTCACACACACACACACACATGTATACAACGACGACACAAAGACCAACCGCCAATGTTTATAAATTTGACGAAATTACAAAGGAATATAGCGCGAAAAAGGAAAGGGTTTTTCAAGACTTGGTGGTTTCTAAGGATGAAAGGTGGGTGGCATTATGGCCATGACTATAGAGGAGCCAAGCTATAGACTATGGCGAATTCCAATATTCGAATAGAGTGGAATGTTTGTGCGTTTATGTGGCTGGCATGAGGAAATCTTCTGCCGAATGGCATGCGGTGAATATTCGTAAAAGCGCCTTTGGCTTATTTACACAATAAATGGCTTTCGTATTTTTTCCCTTTCCTCGTTTTCTTCTTCTGGTTACAGAACTTCTTATATAAGTTTGGCTATGAATAATGATTGCTTTTTAAATTGACTTTACTTAGTTTTCATTTTCGTTTCGTTTCGTTTTTTGTTTTATTTTTCTTTTGGCACCGTATGATTGGATGTTCAGAACGTGGAAATGCGACTGAATGGAATGGAAGACGAGACGAAAGGTAAAACATTTGTTTGGATGAATAATGAAATGCTTTTCATCTCAAGATGATTTAAATTGGCCAAAGGTAAGATATATATCGCTATGAGTAACAAAGTATAACATCCTTGCACACTTCTTGTAGCTAACTTATGTGGGTAAATTCATTGGCATTCCTCTTGCAAAATATAAAACTTAAGTAATTACCGAAATTTCGTTGAAATCTAAATGTATACTTTTTGAGGCTAAAGTGATTTTTCTATATCCATTTCCATCGACCCTATAATAGCAGTACTTTAGACAATTAATGACTTCAATCCTTTTGTGGCTCAAAATAATAGAAGCTGTAGAAATTGATTGGAGGGAAATGTATGTACATAAGCATTAACGTTCGGTGTTGATTTAAAGTTAAAGGTATTAACAAAGACGTGGAATGGATTAAATGCATCTTAGATTATAATAAGGAATACTTAAAATTTAATTTATTATAAACTAAATTAATTATTCAAATTAAATTTACTAAAAAGTTTAAACTAGCTTATTATTATTATTATAGAAGTCTCTACCATTAAGGACAAAAGAATACTATTTTTTCTTTGGAAGTCAATTACTTAAAAAAAAAAAAATAAAAATAATTGTTTTCCTGCAGGAAACGAAAATTTAGGTCAAGACGAATTTCGGGCAACGATGCTCGGGGCTACCTTCGAAGCACGTTTTGCAAACCAAATCTGGTAGAGATTCTATTAACATGGCCAGATTTTTATTGTTTCGTAGAATTGGTAGAGATTCATTGATGTTTTCTGGTAGATTTTTGCCTAAAATATGTTATTCTCTTGCAACTAAAGAGCGTACTTATTCAGCATATTGTTATAAAATTTTGAGAACATGTTCTATAGAAATAAAAGTTTTTAGAAAATTTTTAAATTTTGAGAAAATTTTTTGTAGAAATAAAATTTTTGACAAAATTTTTTTGAAGAATAAGAGATTTTGACAAAATGCTTCTATAAGAAATAATAATTTTGAGACACATTTTTCTATTGAAACAAAAAAAAATGAGAAATTTTCTATAGAAATAAAATTTTTGTCACAATCCTTTCTATAGAAATAAAATTTTGGGAAAATGTTCTAGAAGAAATTAAAATTTTTTAGAATTATAGGAAAAATTGAAAATTTTGAGAAAATTTTCTATAGAAATAAAATTTTGTCACATTTTCTATAGAAATAAAATTTGAGAAAAATTTTTCTAAAGAAATAAAAAATTTTTAAGAATTTAATAGAAATTCAATTTTGAGAAAATTTTCTATAGGAAATAAAATGTTTGTCACAATTTTCTATAGAAATAAAATTTTGAAGAAAAATTTCTAAAGAAATAAAATTTGAAGAAAAATTTTCTATAGAAATAAAATTTGAGAAAATGATCTATAGTAAAGAAATTTTTGAGAAAATTTTTTTATAGGAAAAATGAAAATTTTGAGACAATTCTTCAAAAGAAATAATAATTTTGAGGAAAATTTTCTAAAAGAAACTAAAATGTTAGAAATTTTCCTATGAGAAATAAAATTTGGAGAAAATTTTCTAATAAATAACATTTGTCAAAAAATTTTCTATAGAAATAAAATTTTGACAACACTTTCTATAGAAATAAAATGTTACATTTTCTATAGAAATAAAATGGTTGACAATAACTTTCTACAGAAATAAATTTTGAGAAAATTTTCTTTAAAATAAAATTTTGACAAAATATCTATAGACAATAAACATTCTTGAGAGACAATTTTCAATTGAAACACAAAACTAGAAAATTTTCTATAGAAATAAAATTTTTTAAAAATTTTCTAATAGAAATAAAAATTTTTTAGAAAAATTTCTATAGAAATAAAGTTTTAAGAAAATTGAGAAAATTTTCTATAGAAATAAAGTTTTGAGAAAATTGAGAAAATTTTCTATAGAAATAAAGTTTTGAGAAAATTGAGAAAATTTTCTATAGAAATAATTTTTTGTAGAAAGATTTTCTAAAGAATAAATTTTGAGAAAATTTTCTATAGAAATGAAAATTTTCGACAAAATATTCTACTAGAAATAAAATTTTGAGAACAATTTTCTAATTAATTTAATAAAATTTGTGACAAATCTGATATATCTACAGAAATAAATTTGAGAAATTCTTCTATAGAAATAATTTTTTTTTAGAAAATGAATAAAATTTTGACAAAATTATATATCATACACGAAATTAAGATTTTGAGAAAATTTTCGTATAGAAATAAAAATTTTGAGAAAAATATTTCTATAGAAATAAAAATATACCAAAATTTTAAAATAATCATTTTGAGCAACATTTTCTATAGAAATAAAATTATCGACAATTTTTCTATATAAATAAATTTTGACAAAAAATTGTCTATTAGAATAAAATTTTTGACAAATTTTTCGTATAGAAATAAAATTTGACAAAATTGTCTCTATAGAAAAAAAAATGTTGACAATATATTCTATAGAAAATAAAATGTTTGGTTAAAAAATTTTCTATAGAAATAATTTTTTTTTTATTTTAAAATATTTTGCAATTTAATAATGAAATTTAATAAATTTAATTGACAAAATTTTTATCTGGAATAAAGGAAATTTCTAAAATAAATTTGACTACATCATAATATTTATAGAAAATTGAAGAACAATTTTTCTACATTGAAATATAAAATTTGACAAAAATTTCTAGTAGAAAATAACAAATTTTGAGACAATTTCTATAAATAAAATTATTGACAAAATTTTGACAAAATTTTAGATAATTGACAATATCTAAAAAAAATTTTGACATGGTATTACATTATTAAAAATTTTGGGGACTGAATATACAAATAATTTGAAATCTATAGAAATAATTTTTTTTTAGAAAATTAATAAAGATTTTACAAAAATTATGTACTCTTACAGAAATAAGATTTTGACGAAAAATTTTCTATAGAATAAAATTTTGAGAAAATAATTTATAGAAGAAATAAATTTTGACAAAATATTTCCTGCCAGAAACATATTTTGACAACAATTTCTATAGAAATGAAATATTTACAAAATTTCTTAGAATTAAAATTTTTGACAAAATTTTCTATAGAAATATAATTTTGTCATAATTTTCTAAACAAATAAAAATTTTTGAGAAAATTTTTCTATAAGAAATAAAATGTTCGAGGAACAATTTTCTATTGAAAAAAAATTTTTGAGAAAATTTTCTATAGAAATAAAATTTTGTCAAAAATTTTTTATAGAAATAAAATTTTTTGTAGAAATTGTCGTATAGAAATAAAATGTTTGATTTCTATACAAAATAAAATTGTGAAAAATGGCGTAAAGAAAATAAATTTTTGAGAATAAATTTCTATAGAAAAAATTTTCGAAGAGATTTCTATAAGAATACAAATTTTGACAAATACTGTCTTTAGAAAAAGAAAAATTTGTGAGAAAATTTTTTATAAGAAATAAAATTTTGAGAAAATTTTATATAGAAATAAAATTTTGACAACATTTTCCATACAAATAACAATTTTGAAAAATATTATAATGTTGAGAAATTTTTTCTTTATGAAAATAAATTTGGGAATTTTTTCTTTGGAAATAAATTGTGAAGAAATTTTCTAGAGAAATAAAAATTTTTGAGGAAAATTTTTCTATAGAAGTACAATTTTGAGAAAATTTTATATAGCAATAAAATTTTGAAGAAAATTTTCTATAGAAATATAATTTTGAAGAAATTTTTCTATAGAAAACAACTTTTGAGCTAAATAAGATATTTTTGGTTTCGGCTAGTTTTGGTAAAATGTTCTCCAAATTTTGGTAGATTATTTTGGGCTCGAGTGCAACCATGATCCTGAGTCCATATAACGCATGATCGTTATGTTCCTCTTTAAAAATCAGTTTAAATATCTGAATTACAATCAATATTTCAAAAGTAAAAAAAATTTGCTTGATTTCCAGAAAAAAATTAATAAAAAGATTCAACATCCAAACCAAGACTTAAGCCACTAAAGGCCCAATACATAATACAATCATAACAAGGATATCGCAGCTAAACATCAAGTTATTTCTTTAAAACAAAAGCTGGCTTTTTATTACATTAAAGAGAATTAAGTCTTCAATTTTCAATTACACACGGCTTAAACGAAGCGTTGCAAATATAGATAAGTAAATTTTACAAAGAATCAGTTTTAATCTACTTAAATAAAATTTCTTTATTTTATAGAAACTTATAAATTTCAATTTAATATTGCGTAAATTTATTGTCCTAAAATTGAGAATGCATACTTTTCGTATTATTTCAATATTTATATATGTACATTCGCTTCCTTCCCCGGTTTGCTCAAATAATAAAACACGATAAAATTTCTTTATAGAAATGTATAATTTTATAGAAATATATAATTTTTAATACAATATTGCGTGAATTTATTGTCCTAAAATTAGGATGCATAATCTTTCGTATTGGATCAATATTTATGTCTGTGCATTTTTCTATCCTTCTTCCGATGTCCGTTAACTAACAAAACACACAAAAATTTGGCCCATGCAAGCAAAAATATCTTCAGTTTGATATAAAGCCAAGAAAATAATAACAAATAAATATCTTTGCACCAGTGCCACTTTATTCTATTAGATAAAATTATAATTAAAAATCGTAAATCATCTGAAAATCTATCTCTATTCAAAGGACATACATTTTGGTATATAAGAGTGAGCGAGAGAGAAATACCACAATATTTAAAATTTTCATTTTACCATCGTTGTACTTTAAACAAACGATTTGCCACCATGTCTTTCTTTATCTTCTACAGACGTAGCCATTACCACCAGTATCAACAAGAGCTCATAAGCTAACTAGGACTAAAATACGCATTTTTTCTTTGGAAGTCAATTACTTTAAAAAAAAAAAATAAAAATAATTTTTTTCCTCAGAAACGAAAATTAGGTGGTCAACGAATTTCGGCAACAATGCTCGGGGCTACTGACACCGTTGCAACAATTTGGTAGAATTCTATTAATAATGGCAGATTTTTATCGTCGAGATTGGTAGAATTCTTGATGTTTTGGTAGATTTTGCTAAATATGTTATTCCTCTTCAACTAAGACGTACTTCACATATTGTTATAAAATTTTGAGAACATTTTCTATAGAAATAAAATTTTTAGAAAAATTTTAAATTTTGAGAAAATTTTTTGTAGAAATAAAATTTTGACAAAATTTTTTGAAGAAATAAAATTTTGACAAAATCTTCTATAGAAATAAAATTTTGAGACAATTTTCTATTGAAAAAAAAAAAAAAATTGAGAAAATTTTCTATAGAAATAAAATTTTGTCACAATCTTCTATAGAAATAAAATTTTGGGAAAATGTTCTAAAGAAATAAAATTTTTAGAATTTATAGAAATTAAATATTGAGAAAATTTTCTATAGAAATAAAATTTTGTCACAATTTTCTATAGAAATAAAATTTTGAGAAAATTTTCTAAAGAAATAAAATTTTTAGAATTTATAGAAATTCATATGAGAAAATTTTCATATAGAAATAAAATTTTTGAGAAAATTTTCTAAATAAATAAAATTTTGAGAAAATTTTGAGAAAATGATCTATAGAAAGAAATTTTGAGAAAATTTTTTATAGAAATGAAATTTTGAGACAAATTTTCTAAAGAAATAAAATTTTGAGAAAATTTTCTAAAGAAATAAAATGTTTAGAAAATTTTCTATAGAAATAAAATTTTGAGAAAATTTTCTATATAAATAACATTTTGTCAAAAAATTTTCTATAGAAATAAAATTTTGACAACATTTTCTATAGAAATAAAATGTTTACATTTTCTATAGAAATAAAATGTTGACAAAACTTTCTACAGAAATAAATTTTTGAGAAAATTTTCTAAAATAAAATTTTGACAAAATATTCTATAGAAATAACATTTTGAGACAATTTTCAATTGAACACAAAACTTTATTTCTATAGAAATAAAGTTTTGAGAAAATTGAGAAAATTTTCTATAGAAATAAAGTTTTGAGAAAATTGAAAAATTTTCTATAGAAATACAATTTTTTAGAAAATTTTCTAAAGAAATAAATTTTTGAGAAAATTTTCTATAGAAATAAAATTTTGACAAAATATTCTATAGAAATAAAATTTTGAGACAATTTTCTATTAATTTAATAAAATTTTGACAAAATTGTATATCTACAGAAATAAAATTTTTGAGAAAATTTTCTATAGAAATAAATTTTTTTAGAAAATCAATAAAATTTTGACAAAATTATATATCTACAGAAATAAGATTTTGAAAATTTTCTGTAGAAATACAATTTGACAAAATTTTCTATAGAAATAAAATTTTGACAAAATTTTCTATAGAAATAAAATTTTGACAAAATTTTCTATAGAAATAAAATTTTTAAAATTTTTCTATAGAAATAAAATTTTGACAAAATTGTCTATTAAGAAAAAAAATGTTGACAATAATAGCATATATAGAAATAAAATGTTATTAAAAATTTTCTATAGAAAATATATTTTTTTTTAATTTTCTATAGAAATAAAAATTTTGACAAAATTTTCTATAAAAATAAAATTTTGACATATTTCTATAGAAATAAAATTTTGACAAAATTTTTCTATAGAAATAAAAACAAAATTTTCTATAGAAATAAAATGTTGACAAAATTTTCTGTAGAAATACAATTTTGACAACATTTTTTATAGAAATAAAATTTTGACAAAATTTTGAGAAAATTTTCTATAGAAATAAAATTTTGACAAAATATTCTATAGAAATAAAATTTTGAGACAATTTTCTATTAAATTAATAAAATTTTGACAAAATTGTATATCTACAGAAATAAAATTTTGAGAAAATTTTCTATAGAAATAATTTTTTTTTTAGAAAATGAATAAAATTTTGACAAAATTATATATCTACAGAAATAAGATTTTGAGAAAATTTTCTATAGAAATAACATTTTGAGAAAATATTCTATAGAAATAAAAATTTGACAAAATTTTCTGTAGAAATACAATTTTGACAACATTTTCTATAGAAATAAAATATCGACAAATTTTTCTATATAAATAAAATTTTGACAAAATTGTCTATAGAAATAAAATTTTGACAACATTTTCCATACAAATAAAATTTTGAAAAAATTATATGTTGAGAAATTTTTCTTTAGAAATAAATTTTGGGAATTTTTTCTTTGGAAAATAAATTGTGAGAAAATTTTCTAGAGAAATAAAATTTTGAGAAAATTTTCTATAGAAGTACAATTTTGAGAAAATTTTATATAGCAATAAAATTTTGAGAAAATTTTCTATAGAAATATAATTTTGAGAAAATTTTCTATAGAAAACAACTTTGCTAAATAAGATATTTTTGTTTGGTAGTTTTTTGGTAAAATGTTCTCCAAATTTTGGTAGATTATTTTGGGCTCGAGTGGCAACCATGATCCTGAGTCCATATAACCATGTCGTTATGTTCCTCTTTAAAAATCAGTTTAAAAATATGAATTACATTCAATATTTCAAAGTAAAAAATATTTGCTTGATTTCCAGAAAAAAAAAAAATTAAATAAAAGATTCAACATCCTCAAACCAAGACTTAGCCACTAAAGCCCAATACATAATCAATCATAACCAAGGATATCGCAGCTAATAACAAAATTATTTCTTTAAAACAAAAGTGGCTTTTATTACATTAAAGAGAATTAGTCTTATTTCAATGACACACGGCTTAAACGAAGCGTTGCAAATATAGATATGTAAATTTTACAAAGAATGAGTTTTAATCTACTTAAATAAAATATCTTTATTTTATAGAAACTTTATAAATTTCAATTTAATATTGCGTAAATTTATTGCCCTAAAATTGAGAATGCATACTTTTCGTATTATTTTAAATATTTTTTTTTGTACGAAACAATTGCTACAATTGCTCAAATAATAAAACACCATAAAATTTCTTTATAGAAATGTATAATTTATAAAAATATATAATTTTTAATACAATGTGCGTGAATTTATTGTTAGCATGCATAATCTTTCGTATTGGATCAATATTTATGTCTGTGCATTTTTATCCTTCTTCCATTCCTTAACTACAAAACACACAAAAATTGGCAATGCAAGCAAATATCTTCAGTTTGATATAAAGCCAAGAAAATAATAACAAAGAAATATCTTTGCACCAGTGCCACTTTATTCTATTAGATAAAATTATAATTAAAAATCGTAAATCATCTTGAAAATCTATCTCTATTTAAAGGACATACATTTTGGTATATAAGAGTAAGCGAGAGAGAAATACAACAATATTTAAAATTTTCATTTTACCATCGTTGTACTTTAAACAAACGATTTGCCACCATGTCTTTCTTTATCTTCTACAGACGTAGCCATTACCACCAGTATCAACAAGAGCTCATAAGCTAACTAGGACTAAAATACGCCAAAGCCATTAACAAAATATGTTGTTGATATGTTTTTGGGGTTCTGGTTGTTGGTTTCGGTGGTTGGATTCCTTTTGCGTTTACATTATTATCTTTTTGGCT
>PGFW01028425.1:20998-32695 GCA_003123925.1 Haematobia irritans
GTAGACAACTGAAACTAGAACAAAGTTAATACAAATGTTTCACAAATGATTCAATCCAATATTGAAATTAAGAAATCATGGTTATTAGAATTTTGACTTCATTATAAACGTGAATGTCTTTTTTATTTGTTTAATGAACTTACTAAAACTGACTTGAATTTTTAAATTAGTGATCTAACTTATGCTGGCGTTTTGTAGTTTTGTTTTGCTATCAACCTATAAAACGTTTACGTTGCCAATAACATTGTTGCCTAAAGACGATTCACACATCATTATATTGAATGGAGTTAGAAATCTTATTTGCTCCAACAAAATTATGCCCTCTTCTTGCTATTCATTACAATATTCATGAAAAATTTCATTTTAAGGAAGTTTTCTTGGATTTTTACATTTTAGAAATTGTGAAAAACAGTCATGCAGATGGCCGATATTAAATTAAGCCTTGCCTTTTTTAAAATTTTATTGTGTATATTGACAATATATTTAAATTTTTAGAAATTATTGATTTTAGTGTAGGTTCATCATTTTGGAAACAATAATAAAATTAACATAATTTACGAGCTTTATCGCTACGAGGAACCTCATTATCAATTTAAACCGCCTAAATGTCCTAGCAGCAGATTTTTATAAAAAAAAAATACTTTGTTCCACAGATGGTTTCATAAAATATTGGGAAAAAACCATCAAAAAACTAAAGTCATTTTATCAAGTTTCTCATAAAGCACATTTTAAGTCTATTTTTTAATTTTTCCTGTGCAGTTTATAAGGGAAGATATGCTTAGAAGCTCACCAACGACAGGTTGGTGAATTCGTTGGATTTTGGACAATATATTGGCAAATCGGAAAAAGAACGAATAATATGGGGGGGCTTTATCTAAATGTGAGAATGGTTTTATTCAATTCGGTAAGACTTAAACAAATGGGGTAAAATCTACTTCCTATGTCAAATCAATCTCCAAGGGTAAAAGATGTGGGTTATTCTAGCCATATTTGCCATATCAAACCAATTACAATATACATACATATAGGGGCTTACATTTAATACTGAACGATTTGAATTAATGTTGGTACATATTGCAAATATATTAATTGCACTCTTTCTCAAAAAATTTACAAAATTTTCGGATAGTGAAACATCTAAGCCTTCGTTGGCCATACGAATCCAAATCCGGGCAAAAGCTTACAAATTCTTACCAAAATATATTGATTGAAAAATGTCTGCCAAATTTTAGTTCTATAGAAAATTTTGTAAACGTTTTATTTCTATCAGAACTTCTATTAAAAATTTTTATTTCTCATGCGAAAATTTTGTCAAAATTTTATTCTATGACAAATTTTTCTAAAAATTTCTATTTCTATAGAAAAATGTAGTCAAAATTATTTGTACAGAACAATTTTGTCAAAAATTTTTTAATTTCTATGAAAATTTTGTCGAAATTTGTTTTCGATAGACAAATTTTGTCAAAATTTTATTTCCACAGAAAATTTTGATAAATTTATTTCTTACAGAGCCAATTGTTGCGTTCAAAATTTTATTTTCTATAGAAAAATCTTGTCCAAATTCATCTTTCAATAGTTAAAAATTTGTCCATAATTTCATTTCAACTAGAAAATTTTCGTCACAATTTATTCTATAGAAAATTTTTCGTCAACAATTTATTTCTTATAGAAAAGTTTTGTCAAAACTGCTGTATATCTATAGAAATTTTTCGTTCAAAATTTTATTTTCTAAGAAATTTTTGCTCAAAAAATTTCTATTTCTACTAGAAATTTTCTTCCCCAAAATGTTTATGTCTATAAGAAATTTTTCTACATAAAAATTATATTTCTTTTTATATAGAAAAATTTCCCCAAAGAATGTTATTTTCCTATAAAGAAATTTTCTCAAAAAAAAATTTTTAGTTCTTATCAGAAATTTGTTAAAATCTTTATTTCTATGAGAAAATCTTGCCTGTTAATATCTTTATTTCTAGTAGAAATTTTGCTTAAAACTGTTATCTTCTATAGACAAACTTTTTGTTAAAGTAGTCTTAGGTTTGAAGGGGATTATTTTGCAAAATCTTAACCAGGTGATAAATGCATCTTCTAAAAACTTCAAGAATTCTACCAATTATACCAAACAGTAAAAAATCTTAAAAGTTTTTGGTTAGAATTCTGAGAGTAAAATCGATCGAAAAATATATATGGGAGAGATATATCTTAATCTGAAACCGCATTTTTTATCAAATTTAGCTCACTTTGTGTGCGATACTATCATCTGTACCCCGCCGCTGCAAAAATTAAAAGAAAATGAGGGTAAGCTTAGACTTCTGGGGCCCATCCCCTTATCGGCGCGAAGACATATATTGTTAGCTATATCTGAATCTTAACCGATTGTCTTCTAGAATCAACTGGGTCCTATTCCGGCCCAAAACACCATTACTAGTTGTAAATTGAAATCGATTTGGAACTAAAATTGCGATCACAAAAATATGTTTGCCACAGATGGACATTGGTGGCATTAATTGCCACACGATACCATGTGGATGAAATGTTACTCGCCCAAGGCGATTCCGTATACCGGAATCTGGGGATTGGTTTATATGGGGGCTATATATAATTATGGACCGAAATCTTGAAATATCGCTTAACAAATTTCAACCGCATCACATGAAATTAGCTCCTTCAAGGATGCTCCGGAAACCAAATCTGGGGACTTGAATTAATAGGGGGGCTATATGCATATAATTTATTGGCCGCGCTACTAGACCAACCTTTTGCCATGGTTATGAGAGGGCATAGACTACACATCAAGTACCAATTGTTCACCCGAATCAGCATGAAAGTTAACATTACAACGAGCTCCAGAAGTCAACATCAGGGGGTCCTTTTTTATTGACCTATTGCATTTTCTGGATGTCGATCAGAATTTCACTTACGACTTGCGTCCGATATGACCTAGTTTGAATAATCATCTTAAGTTACTTTAATAGTAGCTATTCAGTGTTCAAGCTTTCAGGGTCGATCATTTATCTTCGTTATGGAAGTTAGGCGTGATTTTAACAGACGTCGTCACGAACATTCGCTAAATCGACTACAGAATTTTACTACGCACCCAGAATATATAGTCGCTTAACGACGGTCCGAAATGATCCTTTTTCCTAATACCATCTACATTTATAACAATACGCAGTATTTTGTGCTGTCAAGATTCAAGTCGATGTTGCTCAAAGTTAGGGTGGATTTCAACGGACGGACGACGGACATTGTTTAGATAGACTCAATTTTAACCACGACCCAGATGTATTAATTTATGGGGTCTGGATCAAACATTTTTTTAACTGTGTTACAAACCCGAATGACTTGATCCTTCCATGCTATGGTGGAAGATATAGAAAATAACGCCAATTAATTTGAACATAAAATAGTCGATATTATGATAAACGATATTTAAGCTTTGTCTGAACCCGACTTAATACCTATTTCGTTTGTTTATATTTTAAATTATATGTTTTGTTATTTTCAAAAATTCCGTATCTTCTCTCAATTTTTATCTCACTTTCAATAGAGGATACTTTGAAGTCATCGGACGTAGTTGTCAAGTTTTAAAACACTTTGTTGATTTTCAACATTGCCTTATAAGACCTGCTCATCGATTTGTTGTACTTTACAAATTAATACGCTCACAAGTCGCCAAAAATAACAGCTAACACAACAAAATGTTATTTCTAAAAAAACATTACTACATTTACTTTTGCAGAAAAAACGTAAAAAAAATATGCTGTTTCTTCAAACTGATTCCACAGTCAAAACAAAAGAACTACAAAAAAAAAAACATTGAGACTTATTTTTGCATAGACAAAATGAAGCAATTACGGGAAGTAATATATCGCCCATTCGCAGTTGATTTTGAATTTCGTCCTATGAAAGACATTAACATGTAATAACTGTTAGTAAATGGCTTAATATAAAAATTATCAAAGTATTGCTAATAAATAGGGCAATTAATGTCGGGTCTAAATGCGACTTTCAGATACCCATAATAGTATTTTTATATGGCTAACAAAGATATTGATAACTAATGTCTACGAATTAAAAGTAAGTCTTTAAATTACAAAAACTGTTTTGACCACGAAGCAACTGAACCATACCCTCGGCCATTTACCGTAGGCTTGGCAGTTAAAGCCAGTTAAAAAGTTTTTGTCAAAATTTTATTTCTATTAGAAAATTTTGTTCAAAATTTTATTTTTATTAGAAAATCATTTGTCAAAAACTTTATTTCTATAGAAATTTTGTCAAAACTTTATTTATAGAAATTTTTCAAAATTTTTATTCTATAGAAAATTTTCCAACTTTTATTTCTTATAGGAAATTTTTGTCAAAACTTTTATTTTATATACAAATTTTTTAATTTTTATTCTTATTTAGAAATTGTTAAATTTTTAAATATTTCTTATGTAGAAAATTTTGTCAAGAATTTTATTCTTATAGAAAATTTTGTTAAATTTTTATCAAAATTTTATTATTCTATAGTAAAAATTTTGTCAAAATTTTATTCCCAGAAAATTGTCAAATTTTATTCTATAGAAAATTTTGTCAAAATTTTATATTTCTATAGAAATTTTGTCTAAATTTATTCTTAGAAATTTTGACGAAATATTTTCTTTAGAAAATTTTGTTAAAAATTTATTCTATAGAAAATTTTGTCAAAATTTTTACTTCTATAGACAATTTTGTCAAATTATATTTCTATAGAAAATTTTGTCAGAAATTTTATTTTCTATAGAAATTTTTGTCAAAAATTTTATTTCTAAGAAATTTTGTCAAAATTTATTTTCATTAGAAAATTATGTCAACATTTTTTTATAGAAAATTTGTCAAAATTTTTATTTTCTATAGAAAATTTTGTAAAATTTATTTCTAATAGAAAATTTTGTCAAATTTTATTTCTATAGAAAATTTTGTCAAATGTATTTCTATTAGAAAATTTAAAAACTTTTTTTCTATAGAAAATTTTCGTTCAAATTTAATTTTTAAAAAAATTTTGTCAAAATTTTATTTCTATAAAAAATTTTGTCAAAACTTTTATTTCTTTATTAGACAAAATTTTGTCAATAATTTTATTTCTATAGAAAATTTTGTCAAAATTCTATTTTCCTTCTTATAAAAAATTTTGTCAAAATTTTATTTCTATAGAAATTGTCAAATTTTATTGCTTAAAAATTTTTTAAATTTTATTTCTACTAGAAAAATTTGTTCAAAATTTATTTTCTATAGAAATTTTGTTAAAATTTTATTTCTATAGACAAATTTTGTCAAAATATTTTTTCTATGAAATTTTGTTCAAATTTTTTTTGTGAAAAATTTTATTTTCTTGACATTATTTCAAAATATTTCTATAGAAAATTTTGTGTCAAATTTTATTCTTATAGAAAATTTTGTCAAAATTTTTATTTCTTATAGAAAATTTTTTGTAAAAATTTTATTATCTATAGAAATTTTTGTTTCAAAATTTTATTTTTATAGAAAATTTTGTCAAATTTTATTTCTATTAGAAAAATTTGTCAACTTTTATTTCTATAGAAAATTTTGTCAGATTTATTTCTAGAACAAATTTTTGTAAAATTTTATTTCTATAGAAAAATTTTGTCAAAATTTTAATTTCTATAGAACAATTTTGTCAAAATTTTATTTTCTATAGAAAATCTGTTGTCAAAATTTTCAATTTCTTCATACAAACATTTTTCATAGCAAAATCTGTTTTATTTTTATAGAAAAATTTTTGTAAAATTTTCTATTTCTATAGAAAATAAATGACATTTTTACCCCCATTCGCATTGGCGCACAGACACTCAAGCACCGCCGCATCTGGTTATTCGTGCGCTTCGCACCCCACTCCGTATTCATCGAGCCGTGACTGCCGAGCGTGTCAAGACATTTTGGTCACAAACCATGGATTTTCCAAACAGTACCACTAGTACTCAGTGACGCGGTTCACCAAGAATGACTAGAAAATGATTGTATTCGCTTCATTTTCTACCGGGCTATGGCCAACACAGTCTCGGGATCGTTCAATCCTTTGACTTTTCATGACTTTTATTGGACCTTTTTTCTGCGATACGAGGGTTTTTACGGGTAAAATTTTGAAAATTTTATTGGCGATTATTTACCTCTCTTTGAATCAATTGATGCTTCTGTACTCGACCTCGCCACATCATGATTATTGTCCGCTGTCCCGTATCCAAGACCAGCCATTATATCGCTTATCCTGGTAATTATAACTTAAGTCCTTTTAAGCAAATGATTGTTATTATTGTTATTTGCCGATCATGATGCTGGAAAGCTTCCTCCATATTTTACTACCAAGCCCTTCCCTCCTCCCGAATCAATTCACGGAAAACCCGATTTCTTTCTCTTCATCGATTTGCTCTTTCCACAGGTTTTTTTCAACAAATCGCTACATTACTTCATTCGGAGCCTCACGTAAAAAATCGCCTTAGTCTTCAGGCCGTCGGACTCATCGCGAGCCCGGTCTCATAGCGAAATATGGAAGGATTATCACCTTTCAGCACCACGATATGAAGAACATGTGGAAGGAAGCTGCTACCATAAGGGGGGAATTCAGAGCCACGTGGATACGGGGGTTAGGTGTTGTAGATCCATAACGTGGACTGAAGAACGATCTAGTCTTCTGTGGTTGCGTGTTATTGATAAGTGGTCGATGTAAATGAAGGGTTCGCTGAGCTTGGCAGAAGGGTGGAGTCAGGTTCTTTTCCGTGCCCGGCAACTGAAAGAAACAAGGCAATTATCGTTGTGGAAGTTTACTGCTGCTTTAAAATTGTTTTTATTTATTTTATTTTATGATAAATGTAGTGAAAAGCTTTTTCCATTCATTCAAATATTTTACAATCTCCTTTTGATTTTTATTCATGGCGCGGAAATATCTTTCTTGGCCACTTGTGGGATGTCGCAATTACTGTTGTTAATAAGTTTTGTCACACTGCGGATTAAGATTTGTTGTCTCCATTTGCCCGAAAACTCTTTTTTCCCATTACTTCACAGAACCATTTATTTGTCGCTTCTGTCTACTGCATTCATTGGCACGTCGTTTTCAACGTTCAGTCCATTTATATTTCATCCAGCTAAGAGTCAAGTGATGATTTTGTCATCTCATTTCATTGGTCTTTAACAAAAACAATTTTTGTTTGTATTTAGTGTCCACCCAATAGCTTTTCGATTCTCGTTCGCTTTTTACATGACTGTGATAGTTTTTTAAGTGTGGACTGATGTTATTTATGTACAACAGGTGATCTCACTTTTATGCAAGCTACATGAAAATTTTAATGTTCTTTTAACGGACAGCAGATATCAGGTGCGAAATAATCTATATGCTAGTAAAAAACACATAAGGAACCGAATTCTAAATGCTATAGTTATGGGCTCTATTTGGTGGATCTGAAAGGAATAGAGAGAAGAAGAAATTTGCATTTTTTTAACAATCTAATTTTATAATCATTAAAATTGAATAAAATTAATTTGTTGAAATTTTTAATTTTTTGTATAATGTCTTAAAAGAAAAATTCAACCAATTTATAGCATATGTGGCATCCTTTGAATTTAGGCATATTTGAATTAATTAAAAACAATATAACATCTTTATTTTATATTTAATTTTAAATTTCAACTCTTATACTTTAATCTAGTTTAAATTTATTTAATTGCCTAAATTTAATCTTAACTCAATTTATAAAGAATTTATTAATTTTGTTATAATGGAAGTTCACCAAAGTAGGGTTTGCTAATTTACATTTTTTTCCTTCCCAAAAAATAACCTACCATAGAAATCTTCCTGATACATAATGCAATCTTTTACCAAATTTTCCTTTAAAATGAAAATTACAGAAATTAGACCTTAGAGAAATAAAATTCGGCGAAAAAAACTCTATAGAATGACATTTTGAAAAAATTCCCTATAAAAATTTTGAAAAATTTCCTCTAGAAATGACATTTTGACAAAATTTCCTATAAGAATAAAACTTTTGCAAAAATTTTCTATAGAAATGAAATTTTCTCAAAATTTCCACTGAAAATGAAATTTTGACAAAAATTTCCTATAGAAGTGAAATTTTCCAAAAATTTCCTACAAAAATGAAATTGTGACAAAGTTTCCTATAGAAATTAAATATTGCCAAATATCCTATAGAAATGAAGATTTGCCAACGTTTCCTACAGAAATGAAATTTTGCCTACGTTTCCTATAGAATGAGAGGAGATAGGTTGTAGATTTTTTTAAAAAGTCTGGTACATGTGACTTTAAAAAAAAAACTCTTTTTAAATTTCGCGAGAGATAGTTGTGTTTTGTTGTGCTTGGAGGGGGACGTGGCGTATTAATGAAAAAAATTTTTGCTAATTGACAACCAAATGAGTTTTTTTTCATTCACACTTTAAGAAAGACATCTGGTCATGCTTTCGGATAGCCGGTTACGAGGGAGAGGCGAGAGCGGAGCGGCTGACAGTGGAGGTCTCAAAAAACACAAAATGTTGCCTACAGGGAATTTACGTCGAAAGGGTTAAAAAATCATTTCTATAGAAAGATTTTGTCAAAATTCCTAGAGTTCATTTCTATAGGAAAATTTTTGTCAAATTCATTTCTATAGGAAATTTTTCAAAATTTCATTTCATTTATTGCAAAAATTTCATTCTATGGAATTTTGCAAAATTTCATGTTCCATAGGAAATTTTGTCAAAATTTCTAGTTTCCTATAGGAAATTTTGTCAAAATTTCATTCGTCTATAGGAAATTTATGCCAAAAAATTTCATTTCTATAGGAATTTTGTCAAAAAATTCATTTCTATAGGGAAATTTTGTCAAAATTTATTTGCTATAGGAAATTTTTGCAAAATTTCATTCTTATGTAATTCGAAATTTTCATCTTGCAAAATTTTCAATTTATTCTATAGGAAACTTTTCGCAAAATGCTTCATTTCTATAGGATATATTTCGTCAAAAATTCAGTTTCTATAGGAAATTTGTCGCAAAATTTCATTTCTAATATATGAAATTTTGTCCAAATTTCCATTCTCATAGAGATGATTTTTGTCAAATTTTATTTTTATAGGAAATTTTTGCAAAATTTCATTTCTAATAGAAATTTTCGCAAAATTATCATATTTCCATCGGGTAGGAAATTTTTGTAAATATTAATCTTTAATGGAAAATTTTGTGGCAAAATTTACAGTTTCTATTGGAAATTTGCAAATTTCATTTCTGAGTGTCAGGTAGAATTTTGGTTGTGTGAATCAATGCCACTTGCTAGGAAGAGTGTGTGGGTCAAAGACGGCTTTGCGATTGTCTATATGAAATGGTTTGTCAAAAATTTCATTTTCTGTATAGGGAAATGTTTGTGCATAGTTTTAGAATTTTCTCCCTGATCTCATATGAGTAGGAATTATTTTCAAATAATAATCTCATTTTTCTATAGAATAATATTGCAAATAATTCTTAATAATAGGTACGGATTATTATTCTAAGATAAATTTCTGATTTGTTCAAGGAAAATTTTCGACAAACAGGTATTTATGACAATTAACTTCCTATATTAGGATAAATATCTCCCCTGTCCCACCTATCTTAAGGATATGAGTTGTAGAGGGGTTCGAGGTAGACTCGCATAATAAATAACCTTCACATTTTTTTTTTTTCACGATAGAACTGCTTGAAATAATTCAATTTTAAGGAATACAAACCTATATTTGTGTAATCAATATTGACATTTGGCGAACTTTCATTCCCCATTTTTGTTGGGAATAATATACCAATATCTCAAGGATACACTAATTATTCATGTTTATCACATTCAAATGCATATTATATTTCCATACTGAATATATGATTTTCTACATCAATATATAGTCTGAAAATTTTGGGGGCTGATAATCTTTCCGAGACGCTTGCATTTAATAGCACCTACTCAACTCTCATTACTGTAGATGACAATCTACACAGAATCTTATATTATAGTGGAAACGTTTTAAAATTATGACTCATGAGGTTCTTTGTGTCCATTGATTTTCAGTATCTATGAGATTATACATAAGTCACATCTATATGTATGAAATTAATCTCTAGATTCCGCGGCATAGCGAACTTTCGTGCGTATGAAATAATATTTGCGATGCAATCATAGTCTTAACGTTTCTCATGATAGCGTGACTAAAAATTTATATAATTTTGCGAAATTTCTATTTTTGCTCTTATTGTTACAGATACACAGTTTGTCTTGTACTCTATAGGGTCACACATGTGCATTGTCTGTCAGTTCTCAGACAAAATTTGTGCATATATTGGAGGGTGTTCTCCGCACATAATATATGGGAACTTGTTCTCTTTCGCAAAAAGGGACCGCTTTTTCAATATATAAGGATAAATTATCAAAATTATCATAGTATTTTCTATAGGAAATTAATGATGCAAACGAATTTCATTGCGATAGGAACTTTGTTGAGAACTAGAAATTCTGACATTGTATTCATTTCCTTGAATATGTTAGTGTATATATGGCTTGCGTATTGTTTGAATGAGCATTCAATTGTTACTTTATATATGAGGAAAGTATGTCGAGGCCGGAAGGCATATATATTAGTGTATAATCGTGATCTCTAGGGTATTGATTGCTGGGACCTGGCTGCAGAGTAGATATATGTGATTATAATGAAAATGTACGCTTAAAATGTATTAGTTACAGTCTAATTGACACAATGTTTTTCACATAAATTTCATGATCACAGTGATCGAAATAGGAGTTTCGATTCAAATTTCGTCATTATATCTCTTTCCGAATAATAGTGCATTTTATCTTGTTCTAATTGCGCCAACATAGAAAGTCCACTTGTCATATTTTTGTTAATTATGGAGAAAGATTTGTTGTGAAAAGTATGTTTTCTTTACAAAAATTTTTGCAAAAATTTAATTTTTGAATAGAATATGACAATTGATTCACCCACTAGGTTGTCTATATATTGCACAATTTTTGCACAATTTAATTCTATAGATTTTTTTTTGAAATATTTCTTAGAGACTTTGTCGCAAATCTCTATTAGGAATTTTTCAAAAATTTCATTTCTATAAGAAATTTTGTAAAATTTTGCTATTTCTGTCAAAATTTTGTCATAACGGATTTTTTAGTTGAAAATTGATTTATTGGGCTTTTTTCAAAATTTCATTTCAATAGGAGAAATTTGTCAGAAATTTCATATTCTATAGGAAATTTTTTGAATTTCATTTCTATAGAAATTTGTCAAAATTTCATATTTCATAGTAAATTTTGGTCAAAATTCATTTCTATAGAAATTTTTGTCAAATTTATTTTATAGAAATTTTGTCAAAATTTCATTTTTATAGGAAATTTGTCAAAATTTCAAGATTTTGTCAAATTCTTTATCTCTATAAGAATTTGTCAAAATTTCATTTCTATAGGAAATTTGTCAAAATTTCATTTCTATAGAAAATTTGTCAAAATTTCATTTTTATATGGAAATTTTGTAAAATTTCATTTTATAGGAAATTTTCAAAATTTCATTTTCTGTAGGAAATTTTTGTCAGAAATTTCATTTCTTATAGGAAATTTTGTACAATTTTATTCTATAAGAAATTTTGTCAAATTTATTTCTATAGGAAATTTGTAAATTCTTTTCTATAGGAAATTTTGTCAAAATTCA
>PGFW01028432.1:0-11207 GCA_003123925.1 Haematobia irritans
AAAAAAAAAAAAAAAAAAAAAGAGGGAGGGAGGATTAATTCGCTTTTCCCACACGGGAGGAAGTTATTTTCTAGAACCTTATACCAATTTAAGTCTACCCTCACCATTTATTCTGTAATAACGCAAACAGATATATGTGTAAGAAAGAAATTATTATCAAATTGTAATCGATTTTTTTGGTTTCTATTTTCTCTAAAATTTTACCCTTTATGCCTGACGGACATATAGGACACAATGTTTTGTATCATAACACAGCGACTCACAAACTATTTTTAGAAAGGTAGGATGCCTGATCATTTGGATCTCTATTAGCGCGGATTCATTTAATAAGAGGGCTTCTACATGGGAGGTTGTTCCATATAATTCTAGAGCAACGAGTTTGCAATTCAACCCAACCGAACTTCACTATATACAATTTATTCTGCTCCTATCTATTTATTAAACTAGGCGCATCCAAGCTATCTTTACCATATTAATTATTCATATAATAGATAACATATTACCAACACCAGTGTTTACACAATGTTCACCTGGTTAATCGGGAAGGTTGCATAAATTTTTTCTCTAAGAGTCTCCGGGAGGACTAGGCTAAAATCTGGTTTTGGGATGCATCTTATACTATCAAGCATGAGTTATATGTGCTATTATGGATATCATATGGTACCAAGTTTTCATATGAACCGAGTTTTTTTGATGAGGGGATCCTAAATAATAATAATATGATATCAACAATTTAGTTATTCCAAAAATCTTATTCATCCTATGGATCTGAAATTTGGTCTCAGGAGCTCCCACAACAAAAAAATGGTGGGGTATATCGGGGTGTTCTATTAGTTTGGGCTATACGATTAAAATAACATTGGATCATAATGACCTCTAATGTCCAGTCACTTGTTGGTTACGTTTAGATGCACAAAAGATTTTATCTTTGGGTTTTAAAACATAAGTTTTATGTGACTTCGCAAAACAATGATTAAAATATCTAGACGCCGGTGATCTGGATTAATAACGCTTCTCTAGGAGCAAAGCCAAACATGTACTCAAGCCAAATATGGAACTTAGCCTCTTTTTGATTCATGGGGTGGGCCGGATGATTACGTTAAGAATAAGTTGGACCACTAGGGACCGCATTTAATCTATGAGTTGACAATTACATCTCTACTTAGCATGCAAATCAACAACTAAATATGAATTCCTGAAGATGGCGATCTCATAATCAAATTAGGCTCTTAGTTCTTCGAGTTAGAGATATATTCAACATAACGGAGACGGAAACGAACGATTAGCATTACCTCAGATTCGCTCAGAATTTGCTTCACACACCAAAATTTACACCTTGATATATCAGGACCGCTTTATTTGGGTTCTAGAGGCAATAATTCATGTTTTTTACAAACGGAATGACAAAGTTTTAATATACCCCCATTTTTTTCCTATGTGAGGTTATAAAAATATAATAAGATTTTTTTTAGTTTTGTTTTTTAAACTTTTCTACAAAGTTTCGATTTATTTTTGACTCGATGGCAACCTGTGTGGGAATGCCCCCGCACTGTACTAATTTTGTCTCAAATTTCACGAAGGCCCATTATTGGTTCAGGGAACAACACTGATTTTGGGGACGACCTTCACGGAAATTCCTCTTGGTGGAACTAAACAACCTTCGCTTTGAATTGCCACAATGCTCGATAAACAACTGATCCTTGGAAGAACTTCACAGCCAAAAATATTTCGACCCTCAGATGAGAAACGTCATACTCAGTATTTCTACAAATTTTAACCCACTAATAAAGAGACAAACTGGGGGAATTATTCCTTTCCATGCTATTGCCACTCGTACAAGTCGTCACTGCTACCCCGGGCTTTTGAAAGTCATGCTAAGGTATCAATCGTCCTCTACCTATGCAATTTTGTAGATATTTTCGTTATTAATGATCCATATCAGGCATGCCTAAATGCCATAATGTTAATTACTGTTCGTTCTAAATCGAAGCCAAAAAATTCACAATAACGAGCTAGCGAAGCTGCCCCGGGAAAGCCATTCACATCTATGCAAGACAACAGCGACATAATTCCATTTCCCCATTTCGTCGATGGCCAAACATAGAGAGCCGTTTTTGTCTTCCAAAATCACCAGGTCAGCTCCAGAGCAAGCTAAAGAAACGGTCCACGTACGTAGTTCCAATGGCCAAACCAGAAATGTTGTAATAAAAGTGCATATATGTTTGCTAGTTTTCTAGTTCGATGGCATAAAGAGGAGAGCACAAGAAAACAGGAAAAAACGAACGATCAGATAAAGAACTCAAACTTCAAGACAAACGGCGACCAAGATTGGTAACTTTACAACTTACCCGCTCGCTCTTAATGTGATAAAGATAATTAGATTGTTTTCCATAGCAAAAGCACCACATTAAATAGGCTGGGTAAGTGAGGGGCAGAGGGGAAGGCGACTACCAACTCTGACCGACTAAGCTCTACAAACATGTTAAACTGGCAGGTTACATTAGCAGGGGGCCTTGCCAGCTAAAGATTTTTGTCTAACTCTTAAATATCTTGGGAGTATGTATAGCATATGCCAGTTTAACGAATAAGACATGCAAGAAGAGGCATGGGCAGGGGGGGCTACTACAATGGCTCTAACAAAAAATGATAACAAGTCATAAAACTACAGCAACAACATTTGGAAAAGGAAACCTGTTACAAAAAAAAAAAACTACAACGACCAAATCGAATCGTTAGATGGTCTTTAAGATTAAAAAGCTATAGCATGTTAATGTCTTCTAGCTTCCCCCCTGCGACCCCTTCCCATCATACTGAAATATGTTCCCGGGCTTTCATATGATGATAATGATGACGACAAGAATACCAACTAACAACAATAAAGTAGGGATTGAATAAAAATGAAAATAAGTAGAAATTTAAAATTCACTTCCTGATTGTCGGAAAAGCGGAAAATTTTTAATCAGCCTTATATTAAATCATGATGATCCCAGCAAACAATTTTGGTTGTTAAAGGATAAAACATACTCCCCTGAAAAATAAGTTTAATATATGAGGAGACATCACTAATTTATACATACACACACGTCCCAAAATAACAAGTTGTTGCTTCTTGACTACACATAGGCCCAGATGTTCTTTCGCTACGGCGAACATCCAAGCCGAGTATGAAGGAAGTACTGTCAAGAAAGTTAGTGGAAATGTCGATATCCAAGATTGCTTATACTATATGCAGACATGAATCCTCATCAAATCTTGACTTACGACTAGAATATATAAAGGAGAAGCATTCTTATATGTAGTCGTATATTAATTTAAAGAAAGAAACGTTTAAAGTTCAGCCATTTATTTAGCTCTGGAAAGATGTTTCTTGATCTTTTGAAAAAGCGCTTCGAACTACATAGTCAACATTTTTAATTTGACTACATATATTATTTCTAGAGAATATATTATTTTTTAACTCTAAAGAAAATTTATGAGAGCTAGTACCATAGGAAATTCTTGTCACATTTGATTCTATAAGAAAATTTTGTAATTTTAAGTTTCTAATACGAAAATTTTGTTAAAAATTTTATTTTCTATACGAAAAATTTCAATTCAAATTGTTATTTCTATATTTCTTTTATTTAACATTTAATAAATTTCCTTAACAATAAATTATCATGACTCAACGGGTGGTTGCGCAATGGTTAGCATGCCCGAGAGCTTCTTTGTTAATACAATTTTTCAATTTCTTAGGTCGTGGTAAAGAGTGTTTTCTCGATTCTTCTGCTATTAACGATCCTCCATAGAAAGAATTAATCGCACCAACAATAATTTCTTTCCAAGCGAGTGTGTTAGTGTATTTACTCACCACCGAAATGCAGTAATGTGGGGGTCTTGTAAGGGTTTCTAATTAACTTTGCCTTTAAGTGGTTCACTGCATATGTGGAAAACGCCGTTCGACTCGCGCTATATAAAGGAAGGTGCTTTATGTTCATTGAGCTTAACATGGAATTCGGGCAGCACTCAGTGATAAACAGATGAAGTCACCATGTGGTATCACCAGAGTGGACTGAATAGTCAAAGTGCAGCCTGATACATCGGGCTGCCACTAACCAACCCTAATCCTACCAAAAATATACAACAATTCTACCAAACTAGAAAAAAATTCGTACTTATTTTTGTAGAATTGGTGGCAAACCGTGTGCCCCCATCCCGAAATATAAAAGGCAACTCTTGCCAACTTTGAAACTAATTTCTGATCTACAAACGTAGCACGCGTCACCAAAAAATCGCTTCTGTAACATATACTCCCAAACCATAGTTTTGCTTCAAGCATATTACATTTTTGGGTATTGCCCAAAAATTTATATGTTTGATCTCTTCCAATTATATAATAGTGTTTTGAAAGTTATATTGGTCTTAAACAATATATGTTTGGGTAGTCCTAAGTTCACAAACGATTTTGTGATTGTTTTGCATCACAATTCAATAATGTTGTCTTCCAAAAAAACAATATATGTTATATGTGAACAATATAATATGTTTTGGACAGCATTTTGCACCCCAAAAAATATTATATGCTTTAAAAATAATTCTCCCAAAACAATGATTTGTTGCTAAAATTTGTATTTATTATTATTGATATATTTACAATCAATAATGGATTATTGGAAAATAAACAGCGTAATATAGGTGCTAACAACATAGGTTTTCGGACCTGAAATGCTCAAAATTTAGTTTCTGCCGCAGTTTATATTCCCCCACATCTTTTCTCACTTCACGAGAATTTTTTAGTTCTTAGCACCGTTTTTCTGAGTATATAGCAAAACATTGTAGAAGAAATTCTATTCAATTGTATGATTTTTTTTTTATTTTTAATTTACACGCAAAAAAATAATTCTTTCCTCCCAAACAAATTTTAGACAAACAAAATTCGTTTGTCATTTGCTTTTTCCGGCTGTAAGGAAGTGTATTTGGAAAGAAAAGGTATATACTTTTTGGTTGATTAAACGTTTATTTTTTCCAGGATGTAAAGAACATTTCATAAAAGACTAACTCCAAAAAAAAAATTTTTTTTCTGGCGCTAATTGCATTTTTCCCCTCAGTCTTTCTTCAACTTCCAAGCGAAAGGTTTAGTTCTTAGTCACCTTTTTCTGTAATAACAAACAATGTTAGAAGAAATTATATCGATTTTATAAAATTTTTAAAATTTTTTTACTTTCGCTCTGGACGTGAGAATCGAACCGCGAGCCATGCAACTTGTATAAGCCAACACACTAAAACCACTGAGCTATGTCACTGTTATGGTCATCAATAGATAATATCCTATAAGTTAATATTTATATGCATAGCTTGCTGCGCGCCCACCGGAATCGCGAATAAACCAAAGTTTATTTATCAGAAACAAACATTAGTTTGGCACCGTGGACGAGTGGTTGCCTACGGTCTGACTCTCACGCCCAATGGGTCGTGGGTTCGATCCTGCTTGTCGACCAAAGTTTTTTTTTTTTTTTTTTTTTAGCATACATTCTACATATGTTCGGAAGATATTCCGAAAAAAAAATGTTATTCATTCTTCACATTGTAGCTATAGTTACAATTTTGAACTGTAAAATGTCTTTTATTTAAAGACCAAAGTCAAAAAGAACAGTGTTTGATATAAACGAAATGGACAACTCTGTTTTGTTTCAAAAAATAACTTTGTTTTATTGAAAAAAATAATAACTTTGGTAACAAAACGATTTTTGGTTGATAAAAGTTTAAAATTTTCGAAGAATTCAAAAACTCTAACAAAAGAAAAGACAGTCTTTCGGTACACTCTTTTCGCAACCGTTTTTTTTCTTTGCGTGTACATTTTGCGACGGCGTATGTCGAACATGCGGACCACACAGTTTGTAATGGATTCAAAAGAAGTAAGCTGATCAATTTGCCCAAGGAAAAATTAAAATGTTAATTTTGTTAATAACAAGCAACAACCCACCAACTTAATTCAATATTCGCTCCCTCTGTAAATTAAGCGCTCGCAAAAGCTACTAACACATTTATATGTTTTATAGGCTATATTCTAAATTAATATATGTTTGGCATCCAAGCATATTATATTACAAACATTTTATGTCCCAACATAATATGTTCCAACATATTAAGCATATATGTGCCGCAAAGCATGTTATGCAGTTTTATGAACATTTATACACTCTGCACTCAAACAATATTGTGGTTTAAAAATTTTGTGTTTCCAAACATATAATGTTTTTATAGCCAAACATATGAAAAAACAGTCTTTTTCATCTCGTGTAGCCTCAGCGAGTACGAACCTATATAGAATTGGACCCAACAAAAAATTGGAAGCACTATATCAGCACGTGATCGTGTAATGGGAGAGAAGCGCATTACCAATTGCTCAAAACAAGCCGATTCAGCGGGCGCTGATTTTGTGGGACGATGCCCCGCATTGTAGAAGCAGCTTCTAAATAGCGCTTGAGATAAGTTGCTCATTTATAATAAAAATACTGATGCCTCAGAAGTGATATAATAATCTATGGCTATAAGGCATTGTTGATGTGAAGGAAAACAAAAACACTACCTTTATATGCTCTTAACTGCATGAATTGGTTGCAATAACGTTAATACGAATGATCATAAACATAGTTTGATTACTCGTTTCGTTATTGCCACCGATTTCCATGCAGTGTGGATTGCCACATGCCTATTTTATTTATCCAAAAAGCGCAGAACTAAATGCTCATTACTGCCTGAAGTATTTTTCTGCTGGGGAACCATCATTGGCCACCATTAATATGAAAACACCTCAGACAGACATTGAACTAAACGGATTAGGTAACTCAGAAATTGTTTTTAATTTTCTTCTGAGAAAGGTCTCGAAGTAGTGTTCGTGGCCATAATGGTAGTTTTAAGGGAATTTCTGGATTTGAAACCAAGATCCTTTCAATCTTCTTCACAATTTTAAGTATTATATTTTAAGTCTGCACATTTTATTACCAATTCTAATAATGGTATGATCACTATCACTAAACTAATAACAGCAAGCCAAAAATGTCTGCTTGATTTCTCATTTTTCTTAATCCAGGATAATCCGACTCGTTAATCTAATTTATTTTTATTTTCCATAATTGTCAATTTCATTTTCTTTCAATAAAGGTAAACACATGCCGTCGACAACCTTTCAAGAATTATTATCACAAAATTTAATCCCATGATATAATCGTATTTAATGCATACAATTCTATCGGACATTTATAGCAAATTTTATGGAATGTCTAATGTTGGTGCTATACGAATAGACAGACCCACGGACGGACGCTTTAACAACAAACAAAATATGCTAAAATTATGCAAATTTAACAAAAAAAAACATTTTCAGTTTTTTTCGTTTGCTTTTATCGCCCAATTCCCTCAAGCCATTCGTAGGCCCCAAATGCCCTACCCTCCGACATCCCGCGTGGGCCCCAAAGAAAAGTAACAAACCAAACAATTGAGTAATGGCACAAATGATATGCATAGAACTCCAAGCAACCAGCGACCATCGAACAGCAGACTATGTGAATATCCCCAGACCATTCATAGCCAAACTGAACTCGTATTGAGGTAGTCTTGACTTGAGATCGACCACATTGCCTGGCCCTGTTTTACGCCAACACCAACAAACTTTTGATTTGATTCAATTTAATTTTTTTCTTTCTTTGCCTTTTCTCGTTTGGACATTTGGTTCATTGCCTTTTTTCGTTATAGACCCGGCATGGAATTCTGTCTTCCGCCAGATGAGTTGTTTTATGAAAGTAATTAAAATTACACTAAATTAACTGTTGTTCTAAGTCCTAACAAGATGAGTTTTTTGCTTTTTATGTGCTCTCCTATATCCCCCCCCCACTTTTTCTACTGTTGGATTTAATGAATGGTTATAAAACATAAACCAGGAGTGTTAGGGACTAATGGTTATGTAACAAAAAAAATGGAGGGAAAGAAAAAAAGGAATACAAGTTTCTAGGAGGAAAGCCAATAAGAGTTTTAGTAAGTGCACACAAAAAAATTTCAAGAAAATTTTTCCAATTAAAATTTTAATTAAGTTTTAAAAAATATTCAATTAAAAATTTAATTGATTCAACAAATTTTTTAGTTGAAACAAAAATCAATCACAAAAATAATAGTATCAATTAATTTTTTTATTGGATCAATTAACTTTTTAATAGACCTTCAATTAATTTTTAATTGATACTATCATTTCTGTGATTGAAGACATTTCAATTAAAAATTAATTGGATCAATTAATTTCGTGATTGAATCAGAAAATTTTTTTTGTGTGTGAGGGATAGTAAACTCAAGAGGTTCTAGAGCACCAATCTTTGTGACAAAAAAATATATATATGATCTGTGGTGACAATATTTGATTGTTTCCAAAAATATTGTGGGCCAAATTACATGATTGAAAGCGACTACTCAAAACTAAGGATACACCAGGCTTACTTTTTTAAGAGTGAACAAGTAAGAATAATTTGAATTATTCTGACAATAATAAAATGATCAGTTGTGATCAAAAAGAAAAGGTAGTTTCCCAGATCTGGTACTTCACATTGCCTTTTCTTAAAATAACAGACTAAATCAATTTCATTAAAATTGAGCTAAAGAAACATTTTCATTGACTTCGCGAACATTTTTCATGAATTCAATGAAAATGTTCATTAGTAACATGAAATGTTTCATTACTACAAAGAAAGTTCTTACAATAACGAATATGTTCATAGTATTTATGAAATTGTTTTAATGACACAATTTTACTAATTACGTGGAATTTAGTTTTTTTTATGGATGTTGTTCACACAGCCCTCTATGAAAACCAGCACAATTCTGAGAAATTAATAAACCGATTTTCTATAAGAAAAATACGGTTTATTGGATATAAAAAACAAGATTTAACAATTACATACGGCCGTAAGTTCGGCCAGGCCGATCTTATGTACCCTCCACCATGGATTGCGTAGAAACTGCTGCGAAAGACTGTCATCGACAATCGAAATACTTGGGTTGTGGTATCTTAAAACTTCACAGAAAAAAATTTCACGAAAAATTTTCCAATTAAAATTTTAATTGAGTTTTAAAAAATATTCAATTAAAAATTTAATTGAATCAACAAATTTTTTAATTGAAACAAAAATCAATCACAAAATTAATAGTATCAATTAATTTTTTAATTGGATCAATTAATTTTTTAATTGATATTATCATTTCTGTGATTGAAGACATTTCAATTAAAAAATTGATTGGATCAATTAATTTCGTGATTGAATCAGAATTTTTTTTTGTGTTCTTAACATCGTTTTCTAAATTGTGAGTTAGTCCATACGTGGTATATATTAGACAAAAAAGTTATGTATAGGTAAGTCTACAAATAATTACGAATCGACATGGACTATAGACCGATATGGACCTAGTTAGGCATGGTTGTTAACGGCCATATACTTGCACAATGTACCAAATTTCAACTGACTCGGATGAAATTTGATCTTCCAAGAGGCTTCAAAACCAAATCTCGGGATCGGTTTATATGGGGGCTATATACGATTATGGACTGATATGGACCACTTTTGGCAAGGTTGTTAAATATCATATACTACCATCACGTACCAAATTTGCTTCTCCAAAAGGCACCGGAGGTCAAATCTGGGGATCGGTTTATATGGGGGCTATATATAATTATGGACTGATATGAACTAATTCCTACATGGTTGGTGGATTCCATATACTAACATCACGTACCAAATTTCAACCGAATCGGATGAATTTTGCTCTTCCAAGGGGCTTCGGAGGTCAAATCTGGGGATCGGTTTATATGGGGCCTATATATAATTATTGACCGATTTCGACTATTTTTGCATGGGTGTTTGAGGCCATATATTAACACCACGTACCAAATTTCAACCAGATCGGATGAATTTTGCTTCTCCAAAAGGCACCGGAGGTCAAATCTGGGGATCGGTTTATATGGGGGCTATATATAATTATGGACCGATGTGGACCAATTTTTGCATGCTCATTAGAGACCATATACTAACACCATATACCAAATTTCAGCCGGATCGGATGAAACTTGCTTCCCTTAGAGGCTCCGAAAGCCAAATCGGGGGATCACGTACCAAATTTCAACCGAATCGGATGAATTTTGCTCTTCCAAGGGGCTCCGGAGGTCAAATCTGGGGATCGGTTTATATGGGGCCTATATATAATTATTGGACCGATTTCGACCATTTTTTGCATGAGTGTTTGAGACCATATATTAACACCACGTACCAAATTGCAACCAGATCGGATGAATTTTGCTTCTCCAAAAGGCACCAAGAGTCAAATCTGGGGATCGGTTTATATGGGGGCTATATATAATTATGGACCGGGCTATATATAATTATGGACCATATACCAAATTTCAGCCGGATCGGATGAAACTTGCTTCTCTTAGAGGCTCCGAAAGCCAAATCAAGGGATTGGTTTATATGGGGGCAATATGTAATTATGGACCGATGTGGACTAATTTGTGCATGGTTGTTAGAGACCATATACTAACACCATGTACCAAATTTCAGCCGGATCGGATGAAATTTGCTTCTCTTAGAGCAATCGCAAACCAAATTTGGGGGTCCGTTTATATGGGGGCTATACGTAAAAGTAGACCGATAGGGTCCATTTGCAATACTATCCAACCTACATCAATAACAACTACTTGTGCCAAGTTTCAAGTCGATAGCTTGTTTCGTTGGGAAGTTAGCGTGATTTCAACAGACGGACGGACAATCAGGAAGTGATCTGGTACAACATATTTTCTATTCTTAAGATTACAGACTAACACAATTTCATTAAAATTGAGCTAACGAAACATTTTCATTGGCTTAACGAACATTGGTGAAAACTCAAATCATTGAACATTTGATGAAAATCAAAGCGATGAAAATGTTCATTAGTAACATGAAATGTTTCATTACTACAAAGAAATTCCTTGCAATAACGAATATGTTCATAGTATTTATGAAATTGTTTTATTGGCTCAATTTTAATGACAAATTAGAAATGTGTTGTTCACACAGTCCTCTATGAAAGTCAGTGCAATTCTGAGAAACCGGTTTTCTATATGAAATATCCGGTTTATTGGATATTAAAAAAAAGTATGTTAACAAAATTGTTTTAAAAGCCAGAAAATAATTTTAGTGAGTATGTTT
>PGFW01028434.1:19140-30532 GCA_003123925.1 Haematobia irritans
AGTATTTATACCGATTGCTTGAAACTTTTTGTTACAACACATAACACTTATGTATAGTCAAGGGTGCAAATTTATTTGACACTCGGTTCATATTTATATATAGCTCCCATATATTATTTTGCCATATGGACTTAGAATGGCCCCGAGCCAGATTGCCGAATTTGGATTGAATTTTGCACTAGTAGTACTAGTGTATGTCAAGTGTGCAAAATTTGATTGAATCGCTTCAGATTTAGATAATAGCTCCCTATATATCTTTCGCCCCGATATGGCTAAATGGTCCTAAAAGCCAGAGTTTTGGGCCCATGGTTGAAATTTGCACAGGGGTAGATTTAGCATTGTAGCTTATGAGTGGCAAATTTGGTTTGAAATCGCATTCAGATTTCAGATATAGCTCCCATATATATCTTTGCCATATGCACTTATATCGACCAGAAGCCAGAGTTTTAATCCCGATTAGCTTTAAATTTTGCCACAAGGGCTTACAATTGGAGATACAGTCATGTGTTGCCAAATTTAGATTGAAATCGCGTATCAGATTTAGATATAGCTTCCTTATAATTTTTCGCCCGATATGGACCTATCACGGCCCCAGACAGCCAGAGTTTGGCCATTGGTTGGAAATTTTGCACTAGAGTACAATTTGTTAATAAAGTCATGATTGTGCCAAATATTGATTGAACATCGCGTTCAGATTTAGATATAGCTCCCAATTTAATTATATGTTTTCTGATTTTCGACAAAGATTGGTCAAAAATTAATTATTAATTCAATGATTTTAAATATTCCAGCCAAAAAAATTGAAGTTGATTCCACAAACATTCTTTTAAAGCCCATCCTAGAATCCCCCAACCTTCAACTTCCTTTTGGCAAGTCCACAAACATTCTCTTCTTAAAGGCGCATCGGGGGATCCCCAATGATTTTCCCACTTCCGATGCAGTCCTTGTGGACAAGTGCACAAACATCATCTAAAGCGCTATCTTGGATCCCCCAATGATTGTTTTCCTACTTTCGATGCAGTCTTGTGTATATTGTATTAGAAAGAAGCCATCAAGGCTATTTTTAAGTGCAAAGATTTTGCGACAACTTAGAATTTTACAAAAAATAGAAAAACTAATAAAAAAAAGATAGAATTAATAAAAATTTTAAAAATAATAAAAAATAAAATAAATTTCATCTCGTGGGAATTTAACCGTGCCCTTTCTGACCTTTTTCGCCTTCCATTCGAATAATTGGTCAAATTGTCATGAAATTTGTCCGGAATTTCTTAAATGTTGCAAGATAGATGGGGATGATTTCAAATGGAAATCGGGACTCAGTTTTCTAATATAGCCAACACCTCCAGCCACAATTTAAGTAAAAGAGATTAAATTCCTATTTATTATGGAATACTGTTGCCTGTTTTCTGGTACTGTATTGGGATGGGTTATCTTTCCCACAGTTGCTATATTTGTAGATTTATCCGGAAATGGTATTTTTTTTACTTTTTGTATTGGTCAGGATTTTTGATGTTTGGTAGATTTTGCAAAATATTCTCTGCAACTTAATAAAACTTCACAATTTTCTGACAGAAATAAAATTTTTAGGACAAAATAATTCTATAGAAATAAATTTTCGACAAAATTTCATTGAATTCATTTTCTAATAGAAAATAAAATTTTGACCAAAATTTCTATAGAATAAATATTTTGTGGGACATATTTTCCTATAAAAAATAAAATGTTGACAAATTTTCTATAAAATAAAGTAATTTTTAGAAAAAAAATTGAAATTTTTATAGAAATAAATTTGACAAAATTTTCTATAGAATAAAAATTTGTGACAAAATTTTTCTAAAGAAAATAAATTTGACCAAATTGTTCTAGAGAATAAATTTGTGACCATATTTTCTAAGAAAAATTTTATAAATTTTTAAGACAAAATTTTTAAAGAAATAAATTTTGAAAAAATTTTCTATTAGACATAAATTTGTTGTAACAATTTTCTATAGAAATAAAATTTGACAAAAAATTTTATAGAAATAATATTTTATAAAATTTCATGTCTAGAAATAAAATTTGACAAACATTTTCTATAGAAATAAAATTTTGATAAAATTTTCTGTAGAACAAAATTTTGACAAATTTTCTATAGAAATAAAACTTTGGACAAAATTTTCTATAGAAATAAAATTTGACAAAATTTTCTATAGAAATAAAATTTAACAAAATTTTCTATAGAAATAAAATTTTGACAAAATTTTCTATAGAAATAAATTTGACACAATTCTTCTATAGAAATAAAATTTGTGACAATTTCTAAAGAAAATAAATGTTACAATTTTCTATAGAAATAAAAGGTTATGACATTAATTTTCTTAGAATAAAATTTTGGACAATTTTCTAAGAAAATAAAATTTGACAATAATTTCTAAGAAATAAATTTTTGACAAATTTCTATAGAAATAAAATTTGACAAATTTCAATATAGAATAAAATATTTGACAAATTTCTTTATAGAACATAAATTTTAATTAAAATTTTCTGTAGAAATAAAATTTGACAAATTCTATAGAATAAATTTTGACATATTTCATAGAAATAAAATTTTTGGACAAAATTTTCTATACGAGAATAAATTTTGACAAAATTTTCTTTAGAAATAAAATATTTGATAAAATTTTTATTAGAAATAAAATTTTTTTGATAAAATTTTCTATGAATAAAAATTTTGACAAATTTTCTATTTTAGAAATAAAAATTTGTACAATTTCTAAAGAAATAAATGTTTGCAAAATTTTCGTATTAGAAATAAAATTTTGGAACATAATTTTCTATAGAATAAATTTTTGCAAAAATTTCGCTAGAAATAAAATTTTGGACAAAATTTTCTTATAGACAATAAATTTTGACAATTTCCTATAGAAAATAAATTTTGAGCAAATTTTCTATAGAAATATAATTTGAGCAAAATTCTATAGAAATAATAAAATTTTGACAAAATTTTCTTATAGAAATAAATTTGTGACAATTTTTCTAAAGAAATAGAATTCTTTTGAAAAATTTTCTATGAAATAAATTTTTGACAAAATTCTAATAGAAATAAATTTTGACATAATATTTCTATAGAAATAAAATTTTTGACAAATTTTCTATAAGAAATAAAATTTTTGACAATAATTTTTCTAAGAATAAAATTTTGACAAAATTTCTATAGAAAAGAAATTTGTTGACAATTTGTTCTAAAGAATATAAAATTTTGACAAGTATTTCTATAGAAATAAAATTTTGACAAAATTTTCTATAGAAATAAAATTTTGACAAAATTTTCTATAGAATAAAATTTTGTGGAGAAATTTTCTATAGAAATAAAATTTTGTTGACAATTTTCTTAAAGAATAAAATTTAATGACATAATTTTCTATAGAAATAAAATTTTGACAAAATTTTCTAATAGAAATAAATTTGTGACAATTTTCTAAGAAATTAAAATTTTGACATAATTTTCTATAGAAAAATAAATTTTGACAAATTTTCATATAGAAATAAAATTTTGACAAAATTTTTCTAAGAAATAAAATTTGACAAAATTTTCTTTAGAAATAAAATTTTAACAAAATTTTCTATAGAAATAAAATTTTGATTAAAATTTCTATAGAAATAAAATTTTGACAAAATTTTCTATAGAAATAAAATTTTGACATAATTTTTCTAAGAAATAAAATGTTGACAAATTTTATAGAAATAAAATTTTTGACATAATTTTCTATAATTAGATAAAAAGTTTCTTTAGAAATTAAATTTTTGACAAAATTTTTTATTTAGAAATAAAATTTTTGGACAAAATTTTCTATAGCAATAAAATTTTGACAAATTTTCTATAGACAACTAAAATTTTTTGACAAAATTTTCTATAGAATAAATTTGACAAATTTATTCATATTCAGAAATAAATTGAGAAAATTTATTTACTATAGAAAATTCTGTTCAAATATTTTTTATTTCTAATAAAAAATTTTTCAAATTTTATTTCTAAAGAAACTTATTAATTGATTTCTAAAATGTTATCAAATTATATCTAAAAATAGAAAATTTTTTGAAAATTTGCAAAATTTTATTTCTAATATTAAAATTATTGTCAAAATTTTATTTCTTAGAAACATTTTTCCATTTATTTCTTAGAAACATTTACTGTCATAAATTATTATTTCTATTATGAAATTTGTCAAAATTTACTTTTCTTATAGAAAAATTATGTCAAAATTTTATTTCTATATAGAAAATTTTGTTGTCAAAATTTTTCTTAATGAAAATTTTATCAAAATTTTATGTCCTAAAAAAATTTTGTTAAAATTTTATTCTAACAGAAAATTTTGTCAAAATTTATTTCTAAGAAACTTTTGTCAAAACTTTATTTCTATAGAAAATATGTAAAATTTTATTATACGAAAATTATGTAAAATTTTATTTCTTTAGAGAAATTTGTCCAAAATTTTATTTCTATTAAAAATATTTCAAAATTTTATTTCTTTAGAAATTTATGGTCAAAATTTATTTCTTTAGAAAATTGTTACAATTTTATAAATTTTGTCCATTATTTCTATAGAAAATTTTCGTCAAAATTTTTTTTCTATATGAATATCCTATAAATTGTCAAAATTTTATTTCTATAGAAAACTTTGTGTCAAAATTTATATTTATTTAGAAAATTGTCACAAAATTTTTTCTATAGAAAATTTGTCAAATTTTATTTTCTATAAGAAAATATTTTGTCAAATTTATTTCTATTAGAAAATTTTGTCAAAATTATTTTTCTATAGAAATTATACTGTCAAAATTACTTTCTTTAGAAAATTGTCACAAAATTTTATTTCTATAAGAAAATTTTGTCAAAATTTTTTCAAGAATTGTCAATATTTCTTTAGAAATTGTCACAATAATTTTATAAATTTGTCAATTTATTTTAAGAAATTTTTGTCAAATCTTTATTTCTATTAGAAATATTTTCTTCCAAAAATTTATTTCGTAAGAAATTTCTGTCAAAATTTTATTTCTATAAAAATTTTGTCAAAATTTTATTCTCTATAGAAAATTTTGTTCAAAATTTTTATTCTATAGAAAATTTTGTCAAAATTTTATTTCTATAGAAAATTTTGTCAAAAATTATTATTTCTATAAGAAAATTTATCGTCAACATTTTTTTCTTTTAGAAAATTGTCACAAATTTATTTCTATAGAAAATTTGTCAAAATTTTTATTATCTATTAAGAAAACTTTTATCAAAATTTTATTTCTATAAAAAATTTATCAAAAATTTTTATTTCTAAAAAAATTTTGTCCAAAATTTTATTTCTATAGAAATTTTTGTCAAAATTTTATTTATCTATAGAAAATTATGGTCCAAATTTTTAATTGTCTATAGAATTTTGTCAAAATTTATTTCTACAGAAAAATTTTTATTAAAATCTTTTATGTCTATAAAAATTTTGTCAAATTTTATTTCTATAGAAAATTTCTTGTCAAAATTTTATTTCTATAGAAAAATTTTTGTCAATAAAATTATATTTCTTAGAAAATTATGGTCAAAAATTTATAATTTCTTTAAAAATTTTGTCAAAATTTTATTTTATAGAAAATTTGTCAAATTTTTATTTCCTATTAAAAATTTTTGTCAACATTTTATTTCTTTAGAAAATGTCACAAAATTTATTTTCTATTTTTTTTTTTTTTTTTTTTTTTAGAAATTTCAAATGTCAAAAATTTATTTTATAGAAAATTTTGTTAAATTTTATTTCTATAGAAAATTTTGTTAAAATTTTAATTTCTATAAGAAAATTTTGTTCAAAATTTATATTTCTATAGAAAAATTTTGTCAAATTTTATTTCTATAGAAATTTTGTCAAAATTTTTAGGTTCATACGTAGAAAATTTTATCAAAATTTAATATTTCTATAGAAAATTTTCGTCAAAAAAAAAAAAAATTTTATTTCTACAGGAAATTTTATCAAAATAATTATTTCTATACAAAATTTTTGTCCAAAATTTATTTCTATAGAAAACATTTCGTCAAATTTTTATTTCTATAGAAAATTTTCTTTTCAACAATTTTATTTCTTTAAAACAATTTTGTCTTAGAAAATTTGTCAAATTTTATTTCTATAGAAATTCTACATAAATTTTATTTCTATAGAAAATTGTTGTCAAAATTTATTTTTCTAAAGAAAATTGTCAAAATTTTAATTTCTAAGGAAAATTTTTTCAAAATTTATTTCATTAAAAAAATATTGTCAAATTATTTCTTTAGAAAATTTTGTCAAATTTTCTTTTCTTAGAACAATTGTCTCAAATTTATATTCTCTATAGAAAAATTCTGTCAAAATTTTATTTCTATAGAAAATTTGTCAAAATTTATTCTCTATAGAAAATTTTTCAAAATTTTATTTCTATAGAAAATTTTTCAAAATTTATTTCGCAAAAATTATCTGTAGTTTTATTTAATGCAGAGGAATATTTTGCAAAAGATCTACCAAAACACTCAAAAATCCTACCAATACCAAAAGTTAAAAACATTAACCCCATTACCTCCGTCCAAAATATCTACCACCAACCAAATATAGCACCGTGGGGAACGATACCATCCCTAATAACATACCAAAAATCAGGCAACAGTATTTCATTTAAAAAATAGGAATTTTAATCTTTTACTTAAAATTGGTGGCTGAGGGTTTGTGCGATATAAGAAAACTGAAGTCCGAGTTTCCATTTGAAGATCATCCCCACTATCTTTGCAACACTTAAGAAATTCGTGACAGAATTTCATGACAAGTTTTCGACCAATTATCGAATGGGAAGCGAAAAGTCGAAGTGCGGCAGTTTCAAATCCAGCGGAGATGAAATTTATCTTGTTATTTTTTTATTATTTTTTAATTTCTTTATTCAATTTTCTATCTTTTTATCTAGCTTTTCTCTTTTTTTTGTAAAATTTAGTTGTCCCAAAATTTGCCACTTAAACAAAAATAGCCCTGATGGCCTTTCTTTCTGCAATTCAACATCCATACAACACGGACTGCATCGAAACGTAGTAGAAACAATCATTGGGGGATCCCAAACGATGCGCTTTAGATGAAATCGTTTTGCTGCACCTTCTGTCCACCAAGGACTGCCATCGGAAGTGGGAAAAAATCATTGTGGGACTCCCCGCATGCGCCTTTTGAAGAAATGTTTGTGGACTTGCCCAAAGGACAGTATTGATCTGCTGGGGATTCTAAGGATGGGCGTTTAAAAGTAATGTTTGCTTGGCGAACAACTTTCAAATTTTTTCTTTGCTGGGCATATTAAAATATCATGAAATTAGATAATCTAAATTTTTGACCATTTTGTCGAATCCAGAAAAACATATATATGGCGAGCTACTTATCTAAATCTGAACCCGGATTTCAATCAAAATTTCGGCACACATGACCTTTATTTACTAATTGTACTCCTAGTGCAAAATTTCACCGACATTGGGGCCAAAAACTCTGGCTTCTGGGAGCCGATATAGGTCCATATCGGCGAAAATATATATTGGCAAGCTATATCTAAAATCTGAAGCGATTTCAATCAAATTTGGCACACATGACTGTACTACCATTGTACTCCTTGTGCACAAATTTCAAGCTTAATCCGCGGATAAAACTCTGGCTCTTTCTGGGTCGATAGTAAGTGCATATCGGCGCGAAAAGATATATTATTCGGGAAGCTATATCTAAATCTGAATCCGATTTATCAAACCAAACTTTGCCACTCATAGTACAATGCTAAATCTACTCCCTTGTGCAAAATTTTCAACCAATTGGGCCAAAACTCTGGCTTTTTAGGACCATAATTGTCATATCGCAGCCGAAAGATATATATGGGAGCTATGATCTAAATCTGAGCGATTCAATAAATTTGCACACCTTGGCTATATACTAATTGTTACTACTAGGTGCAACTATTTCAACCAATTCGGCCCAAAAAATCTGGCCTTCTTTGGGGCCCCCATATAAAGTTCCCATATCGGGCGAAAAATGTATATGGGGCTATTATATAAATCTGAACCGTTTCAATCAAATTTTGCGCACCCTTGAACCTATACGACATAAGTGGTTATGTTGGTACAAAATTTCAAGGCAAATCGGTATAATAAACCCCTGGCCTACTGCGGTCCCCATATCTCAGTTAAGACTAATATCGGCGAAAGAATAATATGGGAAGCTTAATATCTAAAATCTGAACCGATTCTTTCCCAAAATCTTCTCAAAGGAATTTCACCTATTCCTGACCCAAATTAAGGAACATGTTGCCAAATATTGAGGCGATATGGAACCTTAAATTGCGCACCTACGACCTTCTTAGGAATCAACAAACACTGTCGTTTACAGAACAGAAACGGACGCGCAACAATGCGTTATATCGACTCAGGGAACCACCCTAGAATTCATATTCGCCCAAAAGACACCTTGTGTCTATCTAAGTCCTCCCTTTCTGTGTTTACAACATACGCACTAACTTATAATCCACCTGTTCCACAGTGTGGCGCAGGTTCATAAAAAGAATAATATACCATAATAATATCATTATAACCTTCCCTCCCATGACATTGATGGAATTTCCAAGTAAAATGGAAGAAGTTTTTCAAATTTTCACTATATGCTTAAAAACAAAGTCCCGAATAAAGCCGGACGATCCCCTGACCACATAATTTCGAGAAAAAGTTAACGGAATGTATTAGTATGTCTATAAAGCCCCAACCCTTAACTTTCCCCTGAAAATTTCAAAAGCCACAATTCGAATAATCTTAAAGGGTCAAATTTTCAAACCATTTTGGGCAAGGGGGAAAGTCCCCACCCTCCCCAACCGTTATACAGCAAAATGAGCATAACCTATTTGGGTACGACATTATCACCCTCTACGTTTCTTCTTAAAATTTTTTTCAACTTAAAATCCGCCCTAAATTTGCCATCTTCCGAGCTCAATTTAAATCAGAGAACTTAAGCGTTCGGCTTAAAATGTTGTGCACACGCAGAGAAGGAATATGATCACCTCAAATATGTTTCAAGAGCAAAATGTTTTTTTGTATGGTGACATGCTAAACATGTTTGTCAATTAAAATGTTATTTTTCTCGTCAAATATACTCTGCTTGTCGAAATCAGATACATGATTTCCGAGAAAATAACATGGTTGCGAAAAACCATGTTACATGTACCACCCAAAACCTAACATATTGCAATCTCTATGCTATTCTTCTGCTCTATGTACCCTTTATTAGTTTCACAGAAGTATTCCTGTTCCCAATCCAAATATAACATTTCCTTTCGAAACATGTTTGGGGTTGATCATGATTCTTTGGGTAAATCTCCGCACTTCCAGATATTTTTATGTACAACTTTCTGTGCGGTTTCTAGGGCAAAATAATGTGAAATTAATGAGAGATGGCTATTCTATATTAAAATTTCTCAAACCCAAATTTTTAAAGATGTGACCCACTTGAAGGTGAAAAAAATCACCAGCACTGAGATGAGATTATGCACCGCTGAATAAAACATTTAACTCGGTATGAGGATGGCTTTGTCATTTTCTTTATTTCGGACACATTTATAGACCATTTGGCTTTTTTTGACAAAACCAATATTCTACGAAGAATATGGTTGACTTATATAGCGCAAAATAGTACAAAATATTTAGGTCGCGGTAAGAGCGGTATCGTAACAAGGCGCAGCGGAGCGGACCGGGTATAGCTAGTATTTAAATAAATACTTTCGTATTAGCTATATTTTAGCCCTTTTAGTATCCTTATCCGTGTTCAATCTTTTTATCGCTCACAACTGTCCTTGAATGTCTGTCTCTTTGTTTTGTTCAATAATGTATCCATTTAATGGCAGTAACTGCCAATCAAGTAAACAGCCAACACTCGCTATACAAATATGCTTATTGATTTTTTTTTCAATGCCATCTTTGCATGGCCATTGGGCCATGGTGATACATGGATATGCAATTCGTATTCAAATGTCTTAAAGGCGACACAGTCTGACAGGCCACCAGTGTTTATTGAGACAAGACTAGGAAAATTGATAGCCATATGCCAGTGGAAGGCTAGCTAGACCAGCTCTACCTTTGGTCACAAGTCGTTTGTCGTTGCTGTACTATGATGATTGACAATATTGGTGGCAAATTAGCATATTTTATCGTGCAAATATCAAAGGCCTTTACTTTCTGAATATCTACAGAAATAGCCCGTGGAGTGAAGCCGTCAAAATATGAGTTTACAAAATCACTTGGCAGATGAAGTCATAAAGAAACTTACGATGCATTGATTTAATGACACCGTGTGTCCATGGCAAATATTGACATAAAATAAATGGGGAAATTACTTAGCTTACAAATTAGTGAGAAAATCTAGCAATTATAGCTGAATGTTGTCGTAAACATTGTGAATACTTCATGGGAAATTACAAAATCAAACATGGAGATATTGAAAATGTTACTTTATGCTTTATTTTAAGCTTTTTTACAATTTTTCAAAAATTGTACACCCAAAAAAAAATACTTTCCTTCGGAACGAAGTATTAGACAACGAAATTCCCCTTTTTTATAAAGTACTTTCTGTGAGAGCAATTAAACACGAATTTATGACTCTAAACTTTTCTAATTGTTTTTAAAGAAAACAATTTATATACTTATTATATGTTTGCTTGTCTAAAATTTCGTTCCCCGGGAAAGAAAATTCTTCTTTTAGTGGACACATGTACACCCTTTGAATAGATGATAGATTTTTTTGAATCTATCAAAATTTGGAATGTGAAATTAAAGTTATCTGCTTGTCGAAGCTCTCTAATGACATGCCGCTTTAAGGAAACTAATCCAAGTAAAATAAAAGAGGCGATACTACATAGCATTTGAGTAACTTCCTCACAAAGTCCTCATCAGTTTCAAAAAGGAAGTTCTTAAGGCTTTGTGATTTTCCCTCTCCTATTGCTGAACTCGTATCTGGTTCACATATTGTATGTCATGCTCATCATTCTTTGTGTGTCAATCATCAGGTATTAGAGTCCTCCTCCTTTTTGTATGATCCTCTCTTTGTGTGGCATATGAAAGGGACTCATAAATATATACAGACTCATTACGATGCCGGCATAGGAAAGTGGCCCTTCTCAGTGGATCTCTTTATGCGTTTATGTTTTGCACAGAATTTCTGATACAAACAGGGAACCTTTGTTTTTATTTTGTTGGGAGTTTTTTTTTTGCCTTTACTCAACAAATCATTCGAGTGCTGACACAAAATAAACGCTGAATGTGTCAAGTGACTTGTCAACAGATTTGTTTCTCTACGTTCCTTCTTTTTCTGGGACTTCTGGTTTCCCAGCGTCTGCCTATCCTTCACTGATTTAT
>PGFW01028439.1:26776-47151 GCA_003123925.1 Haematobia irritans
TATATAAATTATTATAATATACGGAATGACACTGATATGAGAAGTAGATTAGTAGGTCGATATCCCTGATCTTCAAAGCGGCTATAACTTCTAGGGTGCAGATACACTCAAAAAACTAAGTTCACTTCAATTCGGAATATTTTGCCTCCGTTAAAGATTGGCAATTGACATGATTCCGCAGCCAAATAAAGCCGTTTCTGTAAAATAAAATATAGATTTTATAAGATTGCCAATAAGGATACATACATGACTTTGTTTTTTTTTTTTAACGATATTAACATACACGGACAAAAATGCCTTCAATCACGAAATTAATTAACCCAAGTAATTTTTATTAACATTTTCTTAATCACAGAAATGTTAATTACAAAATTATTTTTGATTGAATTTTAAATTTCAAACATTTGAGGACAGCTTTTTCATTAAGCCGGAATACGTATCCTGCAAATTTCCATAGTTTTTGTAGTATGTTTTTTGCAGAATGTTTGTTTTTCTTAATGCTGAAGCAAACAATTATTTTTGATTTCTTGAGTGAGTAACAATATTTAATTAATTGCATTTTATTTAGTCTGTTGGTCAAAGACAGAACAAAAAGCTGATAGCCTAAATTGCTTGGTTGCTTTCTCGTTATACATTTATTACAAATTTGCTTAATTATAATAAATATTTTGAATAAATATAATAAGAAGATAAACCAGACAAAAAAACAAGTATATACGGCCGTAAGTTCGGACAGCTCGGAATCTTATGTACCCTTCACCATAGGATTGCGTAAGAAACCTCTACGAAGATTTGTCATCCACAATCGAAATACTTGGGCATGTGGTATCTTAAACTTCTTACATCTTTTTTCTAAATTGCTGAGTTAGTCCATACGTAAGGTATATATTAGACAAAAAAAGTTATGTATAGTTAAGTCTTACAAATAATTACGAATTTGAAATGTGGGGCGTTCATTTATATGGGGCTATATACAATTATGAACTTGATATGCGACCAATTTTCCAGTCCTCGTGATTGGAAATCGAATATCTGAGGGACATATGTAAACTATAGACCGATATGGACCTAGTTAGGCATGGTTGTTAACGACCATAGACTAGCACAATGTACCAAATTTCAACTCCCTCGGATGAAATTTGCTCCTCCAAGAGGCTACAAAACCAAATCTCGGCACCGAAGGTCAAAATTCTGGGGATCGCGTTTATATGGGAGCTTATATAATAATTATTGGCCTGATAGGGAACAAGCTGTTGGTGTGGATACCATATACTAACATCACGCTACACAAATTTCAACGAATGGGAAGAATTTTGCTCTTCCAAGGGGCTCTGAGGCCAAATCGATCGGTTTATAATGGGGGGCTCTATTAAATTATGGACTTGATATGGACAAATTTTGAATGGTTGTTAGAGACTATATACTAATACCATGCTACCAAATTTCAGCCGGCATTCGGATTGAAATTGTTTCTCTTAGGGGCTCTGCAAACCAAATCGGTGGATGGGTTTATATAGGGGCTATATATAATTATGGACCGATGTGGACCAATTTTTGCATGGTTGTTAGAGACCGTTATACTAACACCATGTACCACATTTCAGCCGGATCGGATGAAATTTGTTTCTCTTAGGGGCTCTGCAAACCAAATCGGGGATGCGGTTTATATAGGGGCTATATATTAATTTTGGACCGATGTGGAACAATTTTTTGCATGTTAGAGACCGTATACTAACAGCCCATTGTTTTACCATCATTCAGCCGCGATCGTAACGAAATTTGCTTCTCCTAGACTGCCTCGCAAGCAAATTTGGGGGGTCCGTTTATATGGGGCTATACGTAAAAGTGGACCGATTGGCCCATTTGCAATGCCATCGGCATTTACATCAATAACGAACTACTTATGCAAGTTTTCAAGTCGATAGCTTGTTCGTTCGTGAAGTTTTAGCTGTTGGATTTCAACAGAACGGACGGACATGCTCAGATCGACTCAGAATTTCACCACGACCCAGAATATATATACTTTATGGGGTCTTAGCAGCAATATTTCGATGTGTTACAAAACGGAAATGACAAAGTTAATATACCCCATTCCTATGGTGGAGGGTTATAACTAAAAAAAAAAAAAAAACTAATAGGAAGGGCGATTTGCGTCCTTTATTTACTTGAAACTAAGAAAACATTTTTTATATTCGACTGAAATTTTTTTGTTCCTGGATAGCATTTTGGCCTATATTAATATTGTTACGAATAGTATTAAAATATAAAATTTTAAATTTAGTTGGAGATAAAATTAACAAACATAGTACAACATGAAGACATCTTGCATTTCTTAAATATAAGTTTTTATTTTTATTAAAGTATAGAAACTGGAGACCACTGATTTAAATTTTTTAAATATTCTAAATAAAAAATAAATTGGAAATTTCTTATACCCACTTAGCTTAAATTATAATGCCAATCAAAAAAAAAATTTACTTTTCCTAGTGGATCTCCATGTATTCGGTATATTCTATTCAATTTATTCAGCTATCCATTGCGCAGATATTCTGTAAATGCAAAGAACTTTCCCATAATCGAATAAGAATTTGTACAATGCCAAATAAATCCATCTCAAAAAAGCTTTCTATTATTAAAGCTTCACAGTAAAAGCTCAAATCATTACCATTTTTTTGTAGAAAAGCACCATATAAGAGCAATAAACAATTCATCTAGTTATAGCTTACATCCTATAACCGTAATCACATATGTATATGCCGTCTGCACTTGAAAATTGTAGAAATGGCTGGGCAAGAGTGCAATTGCGAACGTTATGATGCATGACAACTAAGAAAAATTCTATAGATATTCAGAAAAACGTTCTTAAAATTTGTTCACTATTGTAGAGATTTTTTTTTCTATGATGAGGTGATTGCGAATATGTGTATGCATCGCGAATAATTGACATTAATTTTTTGTAACTGGAAATTGTGTCAATATTTATATAATTGTTTTAATGTTATTTAAATAAATAAATGATTGTATATAAGCTCCAGAATCATTCTATGATGGATATAACAGTGTATGCTCGCTATGAAAATATTCCCCATATACCCAATTCAAAGAAAATGACATAAAATTGTTAATATATTGGAAAATAATATATGTGTCACATGAATCATTGGATCTTTGGCCGATGTATAAGAATGGTTCCTTAGAAACTAATATTGAAGACCTCAGAAAAAAAAAATTGGAAGTTCTTTCTAATGACACAAACTTTTAAAAGCACTTCCGAAAATGTCCTTCCCAAAGATGTTCTTTATTTTAAAACTATATACAGGAAGTTTTTTTAATAAATTTATAACTAGTTTTTTCATGTTTTAATGGGTAATTTTAAACACATTTCTTTCAAAGAGGTTAACAAACAGAGAAAGGAATAAAATGTACAATTATTTACGTTTTTGTCGATAAAAGTTCCCCAAATTCATTCAAGAAAAGTTTCGAAGTTTTTGAAAATATTTGGGTGGGTCAACGTTTCAGATAACGTTAGAATGCATTAAAAATCATAAAAAATTTATAAACATTTAATTATTTGGCAAAACTATTCACAAAACTTTTTAATTCACATCAAAAACACTGAATTCGGGATCACACCTTAAGACAGTGATGCAAAATTCAGCTGAAATGGCTGCTTAAATGCGTGAACAATCATCCTATGACAAGCCTTATTGTTAAAATGCCACATTTGCACCACTTCTGTGATCGAAAAAAAATTTTCATTCATTTTTTAGTGAACGTTTTTTTTGCTGGGTAATGTTAGAAAATGGAAATCACAATTTTCAATTGAAATTTGAACTTGTCTTCTTAAATTGTTATGCTTAACAATTGTAAAAGGTTGCTTTTATAGCATAATAAGCAATATTGCCTCATTGCTACTCGTAACTACCCCATGGGAAACTGGGGCAAGTTTGCCTTTGACAAACATATCACAGGACTAGTATTCAATCTCTTGGAATACAAATCTTACTGGAGTTACACGTTTATTGGACTAAAATTAAAGGTATAATTTTTTTTCTTTCAGATTATGGTTCGTATCCACGGACGAAAAATACTGTTTTTCATATGTTTGGCACGTGTAAAAAATAATATATTTGGAACTCAAATTGTTTAACCACAATTATTTTTAAGTTGCAAGCATTATAATGTCATAAACTAGCCACATGATTTGGGACATATATTTTAATATGTTTGAAATATTTATGTTTAGCGACATAAACTGTTTGTAAATATAAGTGCTTAGATGCAATAACATTTATTAATTTAGAAATAGCCTATAAACATATATGTGTTTAGAAAGAAAGACCTAGATATTATGCTGTAAGTAAAATAATGGAAGTAATCAATTGGTCATATATCCACACAAAGAAAATTTCATTAAAAATTTGTCTGTAACCGTGATGCCCAAATGGTGAAACATAATTATGTTGAAACAATACAAACAATATTTTTTTTGTTGGCCAATCTTTGAAAATATATATGCTTGAGGCAAAATGTGTTTGGGGTATATGTTACAAAAGCGATTTTTTTGAGGGTTTGCTAAGAATGCTAGATTTAAATCTAGAATTTTTAAAATTAGACTCATAAGCATAGGAAGGCCTCTGGGGAGGGGACTTAGACCCCCCAATGAAAAAATTTTAGCCCCCCCCCAGAATATTTAAACTCATTTAATGATTTTCCATTTTTTCAATAATAGTTTTTTTTTTTAATTTTTATAAAGATTAAACAAAGTATATACAATCGCCACAAAGTTCCGCTAAAGACTTTTCATGAACAATCGAATTAACTTGGGATTGTGTAGCAGTTGCCGATGACAATGTTTGCAAGTCAGATATTTATGAAATAACCGTGTCGTTGTAACTTATTTGATTATTTAAGTTTTAGTCAATTTAATTAAAAAAAAAAATACAGTAATTGATATTAAAAACTATTCTTTTCATAAATTGAATATTGCTTAATAATAATTGCTGTGAAAAAGCGTTGCGACAAAAAGTAGTTGAAAATGTTCTTTTTTGGGGTCTAGAAGTGCGTGCCAAAATTGGCGTGCAGAAGGAATGAATGTAATATGAGCTTGTCATAGGACAACATGTCCACCGTTTCATCAAGCGTTGCAAACTGCATCTGCATCACTTCTTAAGGTGAGATCCGAATCAGTGTTTTGCAATGTGAACTAAAAAAAAAATTTTGTGATATTGTTCCCAAATAAATAATTTTTTATATTGTTTTTTGATGATTTTTAATGTATTCTAACGGCTTGTTTGAAATCGTTTATTTCCTCGAATAATTCGCAAAATTATCGATTTTCTATAATGGATTATCAGTTTTGTGGCCAACATTTGAATAAACTCTGTACCATTTATATTTATCTTACTTTTTTTTAAACTATTTGCAAAAAAAAGAAAACAATAAAATTACCACATTAAATTATGAAGTAAAAAAACTTCTTGTGTAGCTTAAAATAATGAGCACATTTTCTGCGAAGTACTTTTAAAGTTTGCCTTTAAGAACAACTCACAAATTCTTTTTGCTGCGGAAAAAGTGTGGGAAACTTACTTTTAGTTGCTTTATTATAAATTAATTGTCGAGTTATTTTGAATGTCTTAATTTTTTATTCAATTTATGAATAAAACATTAAATTGAACCGTATAATTCGGTCTATAAATTTTCTTGGCTAGGGCGGGCTATAGGCACCCCCTAGGAAAATTGTCTGAGCTACGTCAATGATTTAGAAATGCAGACAGATCTATCTCAATTTATGGAATTTTCAATCTTCTTCTGAAATAATATTAACAAGTCTTTTCAAGACAAATCAATGTCAATTTGAATATCCAACATTATATAAATACTTCGAGTTAAAAATTATTTTCCTTAATTCAAAGAAAGACTTTTAAGCCAAAAGATTTGCAAAAATTATCAAATAAATAATAAGCCGCAGCTCCTTTATCATTTTAATCCAAATGTTCACATGTCACTTAGTTTAAAGCGCTATTTCTTTTAAATCAAAAATAGTTTTCTTTACTTTAGCGAAAAATTTTCCTAATTTACGAAGACCATACAACTTTAATAGAGGGAAGCAAATTTAATGAAAAAAAGTTTATAAAGGCAAAAATTAGAACTTTGTTTTAATTAATTTTTTTGAATATATAATTAGATATTATTGATAAATACAAAGCAGTATGTAATAGTCCACACTTAACCCCAATTTGGACTGATGGAATGTTTCCGTTTTCAGGACTCAAGAACAGTTAAAGTGGAGTTTTTGAAAAAATTTCAATAACATCGATCGTCGAAATATCGTCCTTTGTTAAAGTCGATAGCGGGTTTTTTTCCAAAAAATTCTTAGGTAAAAATGCTAAATATTTTCTACTCCTATTTGAAAAATCTCTTATTATCAGCAAAAATAATAAAAATATATATATATTCAACGTTCACTAAAGCTGAAGCACTCTATTGTACATTTCTATAGTGTATGATTTACATAACTTACATGTGTAAGAGAAAATGGATGAATACATGAATGAATGCATGCGATAAATGCATCAGAAGGAACATTCCAATCAATCGAGATGTATTGAATGTTTTGTCTGATATGAGCTTCTATATATATCCAATAAGGCTCACATGCACATAAACACACACGACACCCAGCCCATACTTCACAAACTGATTTAAAATAGTACTTGAAATGCATGCATGATGGGGGATTACAATTTGAATGCCCGCAAATTCGTTTTTAAAATGCATCAAAATCGAATCAACATTAATAAATAAAAAATTTCTACCAGGCAACCCAAAACAAAAAAAAAATGACACAGAATGCAGAGCATTTGCAACAAACAAGGCCAGGAAATAGGAGAGTAAATGACAAAATATCTTAAATTCTCTTACATAAATTACACCATGAATTTGATTTCACCCGCTGCAGGGGGAGAATAATTGCGCGTTGCTATAATCGTTACGAAGACAGTTTAAGCGTAAAAATGGATTTGAGCCTTATGCACATTTTTACACCGATTACTTGTGCCTGCCACACCAGAATAACCATATGATTTGAAAACACCTACACACACATGGCATGCGAACACCCTGACAATCCCCATTGGAGCGATTGAAGAGCAAGCCCGGGGCAGCCACACTAACGCATATGCAATGAATTTAAACGCTAATTACGATGTTTCCATTCGTACAACTCTTATGGATGTTTGTTCGATTAGAATGTGCGAAAGTGCATATGTATGCCTGTGGTGAGCTATTGTATGTGCATGGGTCAGTGTATGAGTTGTGCGCTAACATGTTGTTCAACATTCGTAAAATGCCACTCGTGTGGCCCAACAACTTGCTGATTTGGCCAGAATGCAAGTGAGTTCACCGTGAATTTGAAGGTTGTGCGAAAACATCTTTGCTTCGACTGGACTAATCGCCCGACTTGCCTAACTATGTGTTAGCTTTGCATGGTGGCTAAGGCCCAACATGCTCCCCTTTAATACTCTTTTGGTCCATATACTAAACTATTGGCCCTTATGTAACCCGTCACACTCTATGCCTAAAGTTTTTTCAATTCTTTGGCAATGTTATTGGTTTTAGATTTTTGCCAGCTGAACATTAAGTTCACTTGTATACGACGTAATTCCTAGTTTCTAAAGATGTTACGCCCTTGTCATGTGCATTTTTTGTGTTTACCACCGCTTGGCCAGTGCTTACTCACTCGATGATGGTGACATTGAAGACAAAAATGCATTTTTTCGTTTTCAAAATGTTGACCGCATTTCATCATTTTGCAGCCTCATTAGTTAGTTAAATTTGCTGGGTAAACACAGTGTCAAACCGCAAACGTCCTCTCCCAAAACTCTTCAATTTTCACACCTCAAGCTATGCACCAAAAAAAACAAAATAAAAAACACACACCACTTTTCCTTGGCAATTCAAACACAAGACTTGACTGGGTGGATAATATCGAAAGAGTGATGGAAATGTGAATTGAAATGGGATGCCCAAATTCCGGATGATGGTAAAGGGGTTATGCTCTTGTATACCGAGAAAACTTAATGGTGTGGTTCCATTAGGAATTTATGTAAAAAATTTCGTGGAGATAAAGTGAGGCTTCTTTGTCACGTGTTCGAAGTTATGTAGTGTGTGTATGGACGCACACAACATGTAAACACATTGTGGTTTCTAAAGTTTTCAGAGGGAATTTTATTTTTGATGGGGGTATTTTCTAAATTCATCACCCATCTCGTAAATCAACCCAAAATTTAAAGCCAATCGTGCGTGATTAGTTGTGAGTATATGTCTGCTTTCTAAATTTTAAAAGCCGATTGCCTTAGAAACTTGCAGACAATTATACAGCAATAAAGGACTTTAAAATTAGCTTTGATTTTAAAAAGTTTGCTAAAATAATTTTAGCGGTTCCAAAAGAACATTTTTAAAATACGAATCAAAAATATTTAGTCAGCTCGCAAGTTTGCGGTAAATGTTTACAATAACAACAAATATTAGGCTGGCGCCTAAAGTTGCTTTTAAAATAAACTATTTAATAGATAATTTCCTTCTACTAATTGGCGGGCAATTCGATTTTAATAACACAGAAAAACGGTGAATACTTGAATCAAATACAAAAATGTGATTTTCAATTATTTTTGTATTTGATTTTCAGCTTATAACGAAAATCATAAACCCAATTACCCAAATTGTAAGGTTGTCATAAAATTATTTTGAAATGAAGGAATATTTGTGTGAGTATAAAGGTAATTGGAATTTGTCAATAATTATCCAAATATATTAGTATTTGAAAGTATATAAGCTTTTCCAATTACAGCCATAATTGAAACTGAGTACAATTATTTATAGAATTTTCTACAACCTGTACAACTTACTACCGTAATTTGTGTTTATTATGATGGTAAATCAATATAATCTTTGTTACTATATAAATCATTATAGATGAACGGCATTTATGCGTATTATTATAAAAAAATTTTAAAATGTATATAATTGTAAATACAGCGAAGTACTGTTTGGAAAAAAATTTACGAATATTCGTTATAAACGACATATTTAACAGGGCTTCACTTCACAAAGAAAAAAGCTGTTTTTTAAAATTATTTTGGAATTGCCTTCCAAATCTTCCTCATTTCTCATTGCGGTTTGTTTTTGGATCTTAGGTTAGGTTAGGTTATGTGGCAGCCCGATTTATCATGCTCACTTAGGCTATTCAGTCCATTGTGATACAACAGTGGTGAACTTCTCTCTTCTCTCTCTCTCTCTCGGCATCTTGCTCTTCTGTAATACAAACCTTTATTCATTTCAAAGTTTCAAAAAGATTTCAAAGATTTATATGATTTTACATTTTGTTTTATGGGAAGAATTGAAAGCCACTAAACTCCCCGTTTTCGAAGTTAAACACATTTTCCTATATTAAATAACGCAAAAATTATGATCATTGGAGATACATCAAACTTCTGTCGATTAAAATTTAGTTTTGTGAAAAATGTTTGATTTTTCTACTCCAGACTCTCATATCAAATTAGCAACTATTCAAATTGTATGAACTGGAAATTATTTTGTAATTTGCTTATTTTGAAATCTGACAATAATTAATACTCTAATTTGGTAACACCTGATCTTTTGGACAAATTATTGCTCCCTAGATGATCCACAGTAAAAAATTAAAAACAAAACAAGTTTACAAACATTATCGACTATTAAATTAATAAAATGGTTCAACAACGGAAATTTTGATAACAGTTTAATCGCTTTTTTTGCTTTAGTCCATTATGTCCACCAACCAACTAACATACACTGCTGTGCGAAATGACCTCCACGTGAACAAGCAAGGTAATTACTTCTGATTTTGTTTTCTTGCAGTTCCCATTCAGTGGCAACAGACATCAACTCAGCACGCGATATTCTTCTTCTTTCTTCCATCTGTGCTCCACAACAATGAAGTTGATAAATCGCTTTTAGTATTTGAGGCAGAGACTCATTTGTCCATTTAATTCGTTTCGGATTAGCTATAAAACGACCAAATTGCATTTTTTAATGATATTTCAACATTGCTAACCAAAACCAAAGATGAGAATGAGAGTTGCCTTAAAAAATCTCTCCTCGAATGACACTGATATGAGAATTAGATTAGTAGTCGATATCCCTGATCTTCAAAGCGGCTATAACTTTAGGTTGATACACTCAAAAACTAAGTTCACTTCAATCGGAATATTTTTGCCTTCCGTTAAAGATTGGCATTGACATGATTCCGAGCCAAATAAGCCGTTTCTGTAAATAAAATATAGATTTTATAAGATTGCAATAAGGATACAGTACATGTACTTTGTTTTTTTTTTTTTTTTAAGATATTAACATACACGGACAAAAATGCCTTCAATCACGAAATTAATTAACCCAAGTAATTTTTATTGAAATTTCTTCAATCACAGAAATGTTAATTACAAAATTATTTGATTGAATTTAAATTTCAAACATTTGAGACAGCTTTTCATTAAAGCCGGAATACGTATCCTGCAAATTTCCATAGTTTTTGTAGTATGTTTTTGCAGTAATGTTTGTTTTTCTTAATGTGAAGCAAACAAATATTTTTGATTCTGAGGAGTAACCTTTTAATTAATTGCATTTTATTTAGTCTGTTGGTCAAAGACAGAACAAAAGCTGATAGCCTAAATTGCTGGTTGCTTTTTCGTTATACATTTATTACAATTTGTAATTATAATAAATATTTTAATAAATAAATAAGAAGATAAACCAGACAAAAAAACAAGTATAGTACCGGGGCCGTAATTCGGACAGCGTCGGAGATCTTATGTACCTCTGTCACCATCTGGATGTTGCGTAAGAGAACCTCTACGAAAGATTGTCATCCACCGAATGCGATAATACTGGCTGTGGTATCAGGTTAAAACTTCTTAACCATCTTTTTCTAAATGTGATTAGTCCATAGAAGTCGTATATTATTAGACAAAAGAAAGTTATGAAGTTAAAGTCTCACAGAATAATTACGGAATTTGAAATGTGGGGGTCATTTTATGGGGCTATATACAATTATAACTTGTGCTGATATGGGAGCCATTTTCATGTGTTGATTGGAAATCGATGATATCTGGAGGACATAGTAACACTATAGACCGATATGGACCTAGTTAGCCTCATGGGTTGGATTAACGCACCATATTAGACTAGACTAATGACACCTAAATTTCAAGCTCTCCTCGGATGAAATTTCTGCCTGCCAGACGAGGCTACAAAACCAAATCTCGGACACGAAGTCAAATCTGGGGATTCGGTTTTATATGCGGAGCTTATATCTAATTATGGCCTGATAGGAACAACTGTGCGTGTGTGAATACCAGTATTTAGCTAACATCCGACGTACACAAATTTCATACCGAATGGGAAGAATTTTGCCTCTTCCAAGGGGTCTGCTGGAGGCCAAATCGGAGAGTTTATAATGGGTGGGCTCTATTAAGATATATGGACTTGATATGGACAAATTTTTGAATGGTTGTGTAGAGTACTATATACTACTATACCATGGTATTCCAAATTTCAGCCGTTGGATTGAAAGTTGTTTCTTCTTATGGGGCTCTGCAAACCAAATCGAGTTGGAAGTGGGTTTAAATAGGCGGCTATATATAATTGATGCGAGCCGAGTGTGGACCATTTTTGCATGGTTGTTAGAGCACAGGTAATACTAACACGCAGCTACCACTTCAGCCGGATCGCGATGAAACGTTTCTCTTAGGGACTCTGCAAACAAATCGGGGATGCGGTTTATATAGGGGCATATATATAATAATTCTGGACGCGATGTGGAACAATTTTTGCATTTGTTTAGAGACCCGATTACTAAACAGCACCATTGTTTACCATCATTGTCAGCCGGATCGTATACGAAATTTGCTTCTCCTAGACTGCCTCGCAAGCCAAATTTGGGGGGTCCGTTTATATGGGGCTATACGTAAAAGTGGACCGATATTGGCCCATTTGCAATGCCATCGCATTTACATCAATAACAACTACTTATGCCAAGTTTCAAGTCGATAGCTTGTTTCGTTCGGAAGTTAGCGTGATTTCAACAGACGGACGGACATGCTCAGATCGACTCAGAATTTCACCACGACCCAGAATATATATACTTTATGGGGTCTTAGAGCAATATTTCGATGTGTTACAAACGGAATGACAAAGTTAATATACCCCCTTCCTATGGTGGAGGGTATAACTAGAAAAAAAAAAAAAAATAATAGAGAAGGGGATGTTGCGTCCTTATTTACTTTTGAACACTAAGAAAACATTTTTTATATTCGACTGAAATTTTTTTGTTCCTGAGATAGCATTTTGGCCTTATATTAATATTGTACGAATAGTATTAAAATATAAATTTTAAATTTTAGTTGAGATAAAATTAACAAACATAGTTACCATGAAGACATCTTGCATTGTCTCTAAATATAAGTTTTTATTTTTATTAAAGTATAGAAACTGAGACCATCTATTTTAAATTTTTTTAAATATTCTAAATAAAAATAAATTGGAAATTTCTTATACCCACTTAGCTTAAATATAATGCCCAATCAAAAAAAAAATTTACTTTTCCTAGTGGATCTCCCATGTATTTCGGTATATTCTATTCAATTTATTCAGCTATCCATTGCGAGATATTCTGTAATGCAAGAACTTTCCCATAATCGAAATAGAATTTGTACAATTGCAAATAAATCCATCTCAAAAAAGCTTTCTATTATTAAAGCTTCACAGTAAAAGCTCAAATCATACCATTTTTTTGTAGAAAAGCACCATATAAGAGCAATAAACAATTCATCTGTTATAGTTACATCCTATAACCGTAATCACAGTATGTATATGCCGTCTGCACTTGAATTGTAGAAGATGGTGGAAGGAGTGCAATTGCGAACGTTATGATTGCATGCAACTCGAAGAAAAATTCTATAGATATTCAGAAAAACGTTCTTAAAATTTGTTCACATTGTAGAGATTTTTTTTTCTATGAATGAGGTGATGGGAATATGTGTATGCATCGCGAATAATTGACATTAATTTTTTGTAACTGGAAATTGTGTCAATATTTATATAATTGTTTTAATGTATTTAAATAAATAAATATTGTATATAAGCTCCAGAATCATTCTATGGGATGGATATAACAGTGTATGGTGCTATGAAAATATTCCCATATACCCAATTCCAAGAAAATTGAATTAAAATTGTTAATATATTGGAAAATAATATATGTGTTCACATGAATCATTGGATTTGGCCGATGTATAAGAATGGTTCCTTAGGAACTAATATTGAGAACCCAGAAAAAAAAATTGGAAGTTCTTTCTAATGGACACAACTTTAAAAGCACTTCCGAAAATGTCCTTCCCAAAGATGTTCTTTATTTTAACATATACAGGAAGTTTTTTTAATTAAATTTATAACTAGTTTTTTTCATGTTTTAATGGGTAAGTTTTAAACACCATTTTTTCTTTCAAAGAGGTTACAAACAGAGAAAGGAATAAAATGGTACAATTATTTACGTTTTTGTCGATAAAAGTTCCCAAATTCATTCAAGAAAAGTTTCGAAGTTGTTTGAAAATATTTGTGGGTCAAACGTTTCAGATAAAGCGTTTAGAATGCCATTAAAAATCATAAAAAATTATAAACATTTAATTATTTGGCAAAACTATTCACAAAACTTTTTAATTCACATCAAAAACACTGAATTCGGATCACACCTTAAATAGTGATGCAAAATTCAGTTGAAATGGGCTGCGTGTGAAATGGGTGAACAATCATCTATGACAACCTATTGTTAAATGCCACTGATTTTGCACCACGTCTGGATCGAAAAAAATTTTATCATTCATTTTTTGCTAGGTGAACGTGTTTTTTTTTTTGCTGGGAAGTCTAGAAAATGGAAATCACAATTTTCAATTGAAATTGACTTGTCTTCTTAAATATGTTATGGCTTAGTAGCAATTGTAAAGTTGCTTTATGAGCATATAAGCCAATATGCCGTGTCATTGGTACTCGTAAACTACTCGCCATGGGAAACTGGGGCAAGGTTGCCTTTTGACCAAAATGACTCACAGGACTAGTATTGGCATGCTCTTGTGAAATACAATATCTTACTGGAGTTACACGTAATTATTGGACTAAAATTAAAGGTATGATGTAGTTTTCTGTTCAGATCTAGGTTCGTATCCACGCGACGAAAAAATACTGTTTTTCAATTTTGGACGTGTAAAAAATATATATATTGGAACTCAAAATATGTGTTTAAACAATTATTTTTGAAGTGCAAGATATGAATGTCATATAACTAGCAATGTTTGGGACATATATATTTGAAGTAGTTTTGAAATCATTTATGTTTAGGACATAAACTGTTTTGGAAATATATAAGTGCTTAGATGCAAAACATTTATGTAATGTTTAAGAAATAGCCTATAACAAATGATATGTGTTTAGAACCGTGAGGAAAGACCTAGATAATTATCTGTGTAAGCTGAAGATATATGGAAGTAAATCAACTTGGTCATATAGTCCACACAAAGAAAATCGAAGAGATTTGTTGTAACCAGGTGGATGCGCAATGGTGGAAACATAATTAGTTTGAACTAATACAAACAATATTTTTTTGTTGGGCCGAATCTTGAAAAATATATGCTTGAGGCAGAAATGTGTGTTGGGGTATATGCTTCAAAAGCGTTTGTTTTGAGGGCTTTGCTCAAGAATGCTAGATTTATAATCTAGAATTTTTAAAATTAGATCATAAGCATTAGCGAAGGCCTCTGGGAGGGGACCTGTTGTAGACCCCCAGAAAAAATTTTTAGCCCCCCCCCAGAATATTTAAACTCTATTTATGATTTTCCATGTTTTCAATAATTAGTTTTTTGTTTGTTAAGTTTATAAAAATTAAACAAGTACTATACACATCGCCAAACGAAAGGTTCCGCTAAAGACTTTCATGAACAATCGAATTCTCTGGGATTGTGTTAGCAGCTTCGCCGGATCGACAATGTTGTAAGGTCAGAGTAGTTTATGGAAATAAGTGTCGTTTAACTTGATAATGATTATTTAGTTTTATGGTCGAATTTAATTAAAACGAAAAAAGACGTAATTGATATTAAAAACGATTGCTTTTCATAAATGAAATATTGCATAATAATTAGCTGTGCGTAAAAAGCGTTGCGGAAAAGCAAGTAGTTGAGAAGATGTTCTTTTTGGGGTCTAGAAGTGCGTGCCAAAATTGGCGTGCAGAAGGAATGAATGTAATATGAGCTTGTCATAGGACAACATGTCCACCGTTTCATCAAGCGTTGCAAACTGCATCTGCATCACTTCTTAAGGTGAGATCCGAATCAGTGTTTTGCAATGTGAACTAAAAAAAAAATTTTGTGATATTGTTCCCAAATAAATAATTTTTTATATTGTTTTTTGATGATTTTTAATGTATTCTAACGGCTTGTTTGAAATCGTTTATTTCCTCGAATAATTCGCAAAATTATCGATTTTCTATAATGGATTATCAGTTTTGTGGCCAACATTTGAATAAACTCTGTACCATTTATATTTATCTTACTTTTTTTTAAACTATTTGCAAAAAAAAGAAAACAATAAAATTACCACATTAAATTATGAAGTAAAAAAACTTCTTGTGTAGCTTAAAATAATGAGCACATTTTCTGCGAAGTACTTTTAAAGTTTGCCTTTAAGAACAACTCACAAATTCTTTTTGCTGCGGAAAAAGTGTGGGAAACTTACTTTTAGTTGCTTTATTATAAATTAATTGTCGAGTTATTTTGAATGTCTTAATTTTTTATTCAATTTATGAATAAAACATTAAATTGAACCGTATAATTCGGTCTATAAATTTTCTTGGCTAGGGCGGGCTATAGGCACCCCCTAGGAAAATTGTCTGAGCTACGTCAATGATTTAGAAATGCAGACAGATCTATCTCAATTTATGGAATTTTCAATCTTCTTCTGAAATAATATTAACAAGTCTTTTCAAGACAAATCAATGTCAATTTGAATATCCAACATTATATAAATACTTCGAGTTAAAAATTATTTTCCTTAATTCAAAGAAAGACTTTTAAGCCAAAAGATTTGCAAAAATTATCAAATAAATAATAAGCCGCAGCTCCTTTATCATTTTAATCCAAATGTTCACATGTCACTTAGTTTAAAGCGCTATTTCTTTTAAATCAAAAATAGTTTTCTTTACTTTAGCGAAAAATTTTCCTAATTTACGAAGACCATACAACTTTAATAGAGGGAAGCAAATTTAATGAAAAAAAGTTTATAAAGGCAAAAATTAGAACTTTGTTTTAATTAATTTTTTTGAATATATAATTAGATATTATTGATAAATACAAAGCAGTATGTAATAGTCCACACTTAACCCCAATTTGGACTGATGGAATGTTTCCGTTTTCAGGACTCAAGAACAGTTAAAGTGGAGTTTTTGAAAAAATTTCAATAACATCGATCGTCGAAATATCGTCCTTTGTTAAAGTCGATAGCGGTTTTTTTTCCAAAAAATTCTTAGGTAAAAATGCTAAATATTTTCTACTCCTATTTGAAAAATCTCTTATTATCAGCAAAAATAATAAAAATATATATATATTCAACGTTCACTAAAGCTGAAGCACTCTATTGTACATTTCTATAGTGTATGATTTACATAACTTACATGTGTAAGAGAAAATGGATGAATACATGAATGAATGCATGCGATAAATGCATCAGAAGGAACATTCCAATCAATCGAGATGTATTGAATGTTTTGTCTGATATGAGCTTCTATATATATCCAATAAGGCTCACATGCACATAAACACACACGACACCCAGCCCATACTTCACAAACTGATTTAAAATAGTACTTGAAATGCATGCATGATGGGGGATTACAATTTGAATGCCCGCAAATTCGTTTTTAAAATGCATCAAAATCGAATCAACATTAATAAATAAAAAATTTCTACCAGGCAACCCAAAACAAAAAAAAAATGACACAGAATGCAGAGCATTTGCAACAAACAAGGCCAGGAAATAGGAGAGTAAATGACAAAATATCTTAAATTCTCTTACATAAATTACACCATGAATTTGATTTCACCCGCTGCAGGGGGAGAATAATTGCGCGTTGCTATAATCGTTACGAAGACAGTTTAAGCGTAAAAATGGATTTGAGCCTTATGCACATTTTTACACCGATTACTTGTGCCTGCCACACCAGAATAACCATATGATTTGAAAACACCTACACACACATGGCATGCGAACACCCTGACAATCCCCATTGGAGCGATTGAAGAGCAAGCCCGGGGCAGCCACACTAACGCATATGCAATGAATTTAAACGCTAATTACGATGTTTCCATTCGTACAACTCTTATGGATGTTTGTTCGATTAGAATGTGCGAAAGTGCATATGTATGCCTGTGGTGAGCTATTGTATGTGCATGGGTCAGTGTATGAGTTGTGCGCTAACATGTTGTTCAACATTCGTAAAATGCCACTCGTGTGGCCCAACAACTTGCTGATTTGGCCAGAATGCAAGTGAGTTCACCGTGAATTTGAAGGTTGTGCGAAAACATCTTTGCTTCGACTGGACTAATCGCCCGACTTGCCTAACTATGTGTTAGCTTTGCATGGTGGCTAAGGCCCAACATGCTCCCCTTTAATACTCTTTTGGTCCATATACTAAACTATTGGCCCTTATGTAACCCGTCACACTCTATGCCTAAAGTTTTTTCAATTCTTTGGCAATGTTATTGGTTTTAGATTTTTGCCAGCTGAACATTAAGTTCACTTGTATACGACGTAATTCCTAGTTTCTAAAGATGTTACGCCCTTGTCATGTGCATTTTTTGTGTTTACCACCGCTTGGCCAGTGCTTACTCACTCGATGATGGTGACATTGAAGACAAAAATGCATTTTTTCGTTTTCAAAATGTTGACCGCATTTCATCATTTTGCAGCCTCATTAGTTAGTTAAATTTGCTGGGTAAACACAGTGTCAAACCGCAAACGTCCTCTCCCAAAACTCTTCAATTTTCACACCTCAAGCTATGCACCAAAAAAAACAAAATAAAAAACACACACCACTTTTCCTTGGCAATTCAAACACAAGACTTGACTGGGTGGATAATATCGAAAGAGTGATGGAAATGTGAATTGAAATGGGATGCCCAAATTCCGGATGATGGTAAAGGGGTTATGCTCTTGTATACCGAGAAAACTTAATGGTGTGGTTCCATTAGGAATTTATGTAAAAAATTTCGTGGAGATAAAGTGAGGCTTCTTTGTCACGTGTTCGAAGTTATGTAGTGTGTGTATGGACGCACACAACATGTAAACACATTGTGGTTTCTAAAGTTTTCAGAGGGAATTTTATTTTTGATGGGGGTATTTTCTAAATTCATCACCCATCTCGTAAATCAACCCAAAATTTAAAGCCAATCGTGCGTGATTAGTTGTGAGTATATGTCTGCTTTCTAAATTTTAAAAGCCGATTGCCTTAGAAACTTGCAGACAATTATACAGCAATAAAGGACTTTAAAATTAGCTTTGATTTTAAAAAGTTTGCTAAAATAATTTTAGCGGTTCCAAAAGAACATTTTTAAAATACGAATCAAAAATATTTAGTCAGCTCGCAAGTTTGCGGTAAATGTTTACAATAACAACAAATATTAGGCTGGCGCCTAAAGTTGCTTTTAAAATAAACTATTTAATAGATAATTTCCTTCTACTAATTGGCGGGCAATTCGATTTTAATAACACAGAAAAACGGTGAATACTTGAATCAAATACAAAAATGTGATTTTCAATTATCTTTTGTATTTGATTTTCAGCTTATAACGAAAATCATAAACCCAATTACCCAAATTGTAAGGTTGTCATAAAATTATTTTGAAATGAAGGAATATTTGTGTGAGTATAAAGGTAATTGGAATTTGTCAATAATTATCCAAATATATTAGTATTTGAAAGTATATAAGCTTTTCCAATTACAGCCATAATTGAAACTGAGTACAATTATTTATAGAATTTTCTACAACCTGTACAACTTACTACCGTAATTTGTGTTTATTATGATGGTAAATCAATATAATCTTTGTTACTATATAAATCATTATAGATGAACGGCATTTATGCGTATTATTATAAAAAAATTTTAAAATGTATATAATTGTAAATACAGCGAAGTACTGTTTGGAAAAAAATTTACGAATATTCGTTATAAACGACATATTTAACAGGGCTTCACTTCACAAAGAAAAAAGCTGTTTTTTAAAATTATTTTGGAATTGCCTTCCAAATCTTCCTCATTTCTCATTGCGGTTTGTTTTTGGATCTTAGGTTAGGTTAGGTTATGTGGGCAGCCCGATTTATCATGCTCACTTAGGCTATTCCAGTCCATTGTGATACAACAGTGGTGAACTTCTCTCTTCTCTCTCTCTCTCTCGGCATCTTGCTCTTCTGTAATACAAACCTTTATTCATTTCAAAGTTTCAAAAAGATTTCAAAGATTTATATGATTTTACATTTTGTTTTATGGGAAGAATTGAAAGCCACTAAACTCCCCGTTTTCGAAGTTAAACACATTTTCCTATATTAAATAACGCAAAAATTATGATCATTGGAGATACATCAAACTTCTGTCGATTAAAATTTAGTTTTGTGAAAAATGTTTGATTTTTCTACTCCAGACTCTCATATCAAATTAGCAACTATTCAAATTGTATGAACTGGAAATTATTTTGTAATTTGCTTATTTTGAAATCTGACAATAATTAATACTCTAATTTGGTAACACCTGATCTTTTGGACAAATTATTGCTCCCTAGATGATCCACAGTAAAAAATTAAAAACAAAACAAGTTTACAAACATTATCGACTATTAAATTAATAAAATGGTTCAACAACGGAAATTTTGATAACAGTTTAATCGCTTTTTTTGCTTTAGTCCATTATGTCCACCAACCAACTAACATACACTGCTGTGCGAAATGACCTCCACGTGAACAAGCAAGGTAATTACTTCTGATTTTGTTTTCTTGCAGTTCCCATTCAGTGGCAACAGACATCAACTCAGCACGCGATATTCTTCTTCTTTCTTCCATCTGTGCTCCACAACAATGAAGTTGATAAATCGCTTTTAGTATTTGAGGCAGAGACTCATTTGTCCATTTAATTCGTTTCGGATTAGCTATAAAACGACCAAATTGCATTTTTTAATGATATTTCAACATTGCTAACCAAAACCAAAGATGAGAATGAGAGTTGCCTTAAAAAATCTCTCCTC
>PGFW01028451.1:875-11168 GCA_003123925.1 Haematobia irritans
CCCCCCAAGAGAGAGAATTTAAATTTCACACACGCACAAATTTTTTCTTATAGAAAATGAAAATTTGGACAAAAAATTTTCTACCAGAAATGAAAATTTTTTTACAAATTTGGCTATATAGAAAAAAAAATGTTTGACAAAATTATCTTATAGAAAAAAAATTTTGACAAAATTTTCTATAGAGAAAAAAATTTGACAACATTTTCTATGACAAGTAATAAAATTTAACATAAATTTTCTCAGAAATAAATTTTTGTGATAAAAAATTGATAGTTTCTCAATGGGAATAAAATCTTCTATAGAAATAAGATTTTCGACAAAAATTTCTTGAGAAATAAATTTGACGATATTCTTCTACAGAAATAAAATTTTGAAAAATTTTGTATGGGAACCAAATTTGATACATATGTCAATAGAAATTAAAATTTTACAAAATTGTCTATAGAAAATAAAAATTTTGACCAAAATTTTTAGTAGAAATAAATTCGACAAATTCTTCTTATAGAAATAGAAATTTCGAACAAGCATTTTCTATAGAAAATAAATTGAACAAAAATTTCTATGTGACTAAAATTTTGGACTAAATTTTATATTGAAAGTCTATATAAAAAATAATTTTTCGTTTTAGGTCATAACTATCTGCTCCCTTTTCTCGTTTTCTGTAGAAGTAGTAACATTCTCGTTGTTAGTGGTCAACGCTAAAAATATGTAAAATTTCGACACGTTTACAATTCATGGGGTAATTATACCCCCATAAAATTGTCTCTTAAAAGAATCATAACAATAATAAAATAAATTCAAATAAAATAATAAAATATTTCCATTCGAAGAAACTTTTTTTTCATAATAAACACTAGTTTCATTGGATAATAAGATATTGTTACCCCAATTAACAAAATCACACTGGTTGTTAACCTCCCCTACAAATGCTATTATACGAAGCGATTTGATGAACAGTGAAAGAAACTTATTTTTTGGGGTAGCAGCAGAGAAACTGAGATTTTCTCCTGGATGTTGAGGATGGTGCAATATTATACTTTTTTGTTCATTATTTTTTTCTTTATTAATTTTACATATCATATAGTTGAAAATTTAGAGCGATAATTCAAATTTTACGTCAGCTTTGAAATGTGATTCAAATTTCATATCGATTGTTTTATTAGTTCAATAAAATCATCAAAATCATGTGTATGCCATTGGTTTCTTCATATTTTTTTGGGATACTATTACCAAATGAATATTGTTTGGTCTGCAACTATAAGAGCAGACCAGCATATTCATTTGGTAACATATCCCAAAAAAATTATGGAGAACAAATTGCATACACATGATTTTGATGACTTTTATTGAAGTAATAAAAATCGATGAGATTACATTTCAAAGCTTGAGTAAAATTTGTAATAATCGTCTCTAACCTTTTCAACTATTGATATAAAATTAATAAAAAATAAAAAAATAATGAAACAAAAAAGTCATATATGCACCATGCTCAAATTTCATTTCTTTCGAAAATTTTATCGAAATTTTATTTCTATAGAAAATCTAAAAGCACTTCATTATTGGCTATATGAAGATTAATATTTGACAACCGGAATGTTGGCGCTATAAGAGAAATTCACATCCAATAAGTTAAAATATGCGGATATTTTTTTGCTTACATAGCATCATCAACCCAAATTTGGTTTGTTGTTTAAAGCGATGTGAGTGATTCTGCTAAGTTTCGTTAACACGTATCCACCCTGGCCCAAATTCAGTGGAAAAATGATTAGAAAGGAAAACAGCAAAACCGATAAATTAATGGCAATGATGGGGGAAAATGTATTAACAGCAATTCGTACTCTGTGGGATAAATCTCATTAATCAATGCTGTTCAAAAGTCACTAGGAAATATTTGGGAATCACCGTTGGGTTAGAAGGTTAGAAATAAAAGAGTCGCACAAAAGTTGATAAAATCAAAAGTTTAAATAAGGGAAATTAAATTAGTAATATTTTTCAAGTAAATAAATAAATCAAAATAAAGTGTTGCAATGTGTAGTTCACGTTGGTTGAGCTGAATTACCCCGAATTTCATTCTGATATTGTGTTGATCAGTTTTGCTGGCAAGTATGAGATAGCTGAGAGGAATGTGGTAATTATCCGAAACCAGCTGTACATCCAAATCATCTTGCAGTCTATTAAGGCTTTTGCCCAATAAATATTGACAAGCATACTGTTTCTCCTGTTGGTTAAGACTAGCACTTTAAGTTTAGTCAATGCACATGGCTTTAAGTTGAGATAAAAAACAAACAATAAATTTTATCTTCTATAGAAAATTTTTGAAAATTTATTTCTACAGAAAATTTTGTCCAACATTTTATTGTCTCTAAGAAATTTTGTCAAAATTTATTTCTATAGAAAATTATTGTAACATTTTATTTCTATAGAAAATTTTGCGTTAAAAATTTTATTTCTACAGAAAAAATGTAAACATTTATTTCTATAGAAATTTCGGGCAAAATTTTATTCTATTAATATTTTTCAAAAATTTATTTCTATAGAAAATTTAGTCAACATTTTATTTGTTATAGAAAATTTTGATTTTTTCAAAATTTTATTCTATAGAAAATTTTGTCAAATTTTATTTCTATAAGTCAAATTTGTCAAAAAATTTATTTCTATAAAAATTTTGTCAAAAATTTATTTCTCTAAGATTTTTTTTTCATTCGTTTTGTTTTGTATGTTGTTTTGTTGCTTTATCATTGTTGTTCGTTGTTGTTCTTTTTATTTTTTTTTTGATTTCAGCTAAAACATTACATTGACTAAATACAAGGTAGCTTAGCCAACAGAGGTAAAAGAATGGTTTGCAATATTTAATTTTTGTCAACATTTTATTTCGTATAGAAAATTTTGTCAAAATTGTTATTTCTATAGAAAATTTTTGTAAAATTTTATTTCTATAGAAAGATTTTGTCAAATTGTTTCTCGTAGATTTGTTTTTTTCATAGTCGTTTTGTTTGTTTTGTGGGTTTTTGTTCTTTATCATTGTTGTTGTTTATTCTTTTCTTTTTGGATTTCAGCTAAAGCATTTGTTCCAAAATTTTATTTTCTCTAGATTTTTTTTATGTTCGTTTTGTTTTGTGTCTATTGTTGGTTTTTGTTTCGTTAATACATTGTGTTGTTGTTGGTTTCTTTTTTTTTTTGATTTCAGCTTAAAACATTACATCTGACTAAACTAACAAGTGTAGTCTTAGCCATTATCAGAGGAAAAGAATGTTGATTCAAGATTTATTTGGGCAAAGCCCTATAGATTTTTGATAATTTTTCAAAATTTTATTTCTCATAGACAATTTGCCTAAGCATTCTTATTTTTAATATGAAAATTTTGTCAAAAATTTTATTCTATATCCAAAATTTTGTCAAAATTTTTATTTCTATAGAAAAAATTTGTGAAAATTTTATTTCTCTAGAAAATTTTCCTCAAAAATTTTATTTCTCTAGAATTTTGGTCGAAATTTTTTTTTCTTCTCGAAAATGTTGTCGAAATTTTTATTTCATTCGCTCTTTGTTTTGTTATTGTTGGTTTTTTGTTTTTAAGCATTGTTGTTGTTTTTTTTATTTCAGCTTAAAACAATACTCTGATAAAACTACCAAGAGTAGCTTAACCAACAGGAAAAGAATGTTTGTACTAAACTTTATTTGGGCAAAGCCCCTATAGACTGCAAGATGGTTTGGATGGACGCACGTTTTCGGAATTACCACATTCCTCATCAGCATCCTCTAACTTGCCAGGCAAAACTAATCAACTCATTACCGAATAAATTCAGCTGCAGTTTATTAAACCAACAAAAACCAACTTTTGAACGCCTCCCGAAAAAAGGTTTGAACATTGATTAGCCGGCTTATGCCTGAAATAAATTCGAAACAAACATATGTCTTTTCCTACTGCCACTGTCAAATCACATCGATTTGAAATTCACATGGCTGGGTTTATTTTGAGCGTGCCTCCTCTTCTTTTTTCCATTGTTTGCTTTGTTATTGTTGGTTTTGTTCTTTACAGGCATTGTGTTGTTTTTTTATTTCAGCTTAAAACCATAAACATTGGAGCGTAACTAAACAAGAGTAGCTTAACCAACAGAGGAAAAGAAGTGTTGTCAAATTTATTTGGGCAAAGCTCCTATAGACTGCAATGAATGGTTGGATGGACGCACGTTTCGGAATTCCACGATTCCTCATCAGCATCCCTCCCTACTTGCCAGCAAAACTATCAACTCAATTATCAGAATAAGATCAGTCAGTTTATTAAAACCAACAAAAACCACACTTAAACCCTCCGAAAAAAAGGTTTTACATTACAATTTCCGGAGGGTTCCAAGTGTGGTTTTTGTTGGTTTAATAAACTGCCTGAAATTTATTCTGAAGTAAATTGGTTGATAGTTTTTGCTAGGTCTGCAAGTAGAGGATGCTGATGAGGAATGTGGTAATTCCGAAACGTGCGTCCATCCCAACATCTGCAGTCTATACGGGCTTGCCCAAATAAATACATAACATTCTTTTCCTCTGTTGGTTAAGCTACTCTGTAGTTAGTCAATGTATGGTTTTTAAAGCCTGAAATATAAAAACAACAACAATGCGAAATTTTAGTTTCTATAGAAAATTTTTGTCCAAATTGTAATTTTTATAAAAAAAAATGCACATTTTTATTTACTATGAGATTTTTGATCAAAAATTTGGAATTTCCATCAGAATAACTTTTTTCAAGCCTTTATATGCTGTAGAAAAATTTTTAGCACATGTTTATTTCTATAGAATATCCTGCAAAAATTTATCTTCTATAGAAAATTTTTTTAGCAGAGATTTTCCTAGAGTAAATACTTGGCAAAAATGCTGGCTATGAACATTTTTGCATAAATTTTTATTTTCAAACTGTCAACTTTTTCGGAAAATCGGGCTAAGCACAATATGTAAATATTAAAGATCTTAAGTTCTTTATTTTTAAATAAAAAATTTACTGAAGTAAAACTATATATAAAAAAAATATTTTTTATATAACTTTTTTTGAATGCATACAATTGCATAAAAAAAGTTTTTTTTTTTTTAAAAGCTTTATTTTTATACAAGACTTGAATTACATTAAAATGATTTTGTTCTGTTGAAAGTGCAATAGTTTGTGTTAATTTCTCGTTCTTTATATGAAATAAATTATTTTTGTTTTTAACAAAAATTTAGCTTTGGTTTTAATATTATTAACATTGCAGATATTTTGACGATTTTAAAAAATGAATAGTGACGATTAATGACGAATTTTTATTTCGGAAAAATGTGATGATTATTCTGAATTTTATTGGCAGCTCCTGGTTTCCACGGTTGACCTGGTAGTAATGTTACGTTAACATTCTCAAGTAATACATTCGAGAGTGCATATTCCTGTCATAAAATTCGCAACCATGGAAATAGATACAAAAGTAAATCAAAAGATCCTTTGAAAAGTCACACACATATTTTTGTTTGAGGGCTTTTAAAATTGCAATTTACATTCAGACGTAGGCCAAACATCATCTTGCAGTCTCATATAATCAAGTTTAAACATTATTTCGTCTGATATTGCGACAGACATTCAGACGTAAAGTCTTTTTTTGATAGAAGTCTCTTTGCATGGGTCTCTCACTGCCCTCTCTCGTCCTATCTCCTCCCAATCTCTGTGGCGCGTTCCTTTGTTACATTTACCATCGAAATATTTATAAATTATTTAGCAAAACAATTACTGCTGCTATAATTGCGCCGGATTTTATTGAAGTTACTGCATGACTCCAACAACAAGGGATACGGAATTTGGCGGATGAGTACAAAACGATTAACCATATTTTGCGAGAAGCAACTTGTGTGTCGTGTTATGTGTAAAGGCATGGTTTGTTGGTTTCAAATATTGGTCTTTGAGAAAGAAAGAGTGAGATAGAGCGAGGCGGCGGGCGGGGGCGGGGGGTTTTTACGATTCCACACATCCCAGTATGCGCTGTTGTGGCGATGGATGTCTTTCGTATTATAAAATATGCAACTTAAATGATGAAAGGGTATTGTAGTTTTTCACGGTTAAATTATCGTTATGTGATTTTCATTGCACTTCAAAGCAAATAACCAATTGCAATTTTGCATAATGAAACATTTTATGTATTTGTTTGTATTTTACTGAAATAACAAATGTGATTATAGAGCAAGTTTTTATTGATAAAATAATTTATTTGTTTATGGGGTAATGATTGTTTCACTGATATCAAATGCTAAATAGAGAGAATTGAAGTACCTCTGGACAATAGTTAAATGTTGTCTAAATCGTTAATTGACTTCAATTTAAGGAATAAAACGATTATTTTTTTTGTAATTGGATCGTGTACTTCATCATGGATTAATAATAAACTTATTTATGCGTAAATTTAAAACGAACCTTCAACCATTAATTACTCATTTTAAATGCCAAGCTAATTCTGGCATGAAAGACATTAAGGAACTTGTATTCATTAGCTATTGAAAAGAAATGCCAAAATCCACGCCCCCATTTTACACCACAAGTCTCTGTTAACTATTTACACTGCTGGGATTGGATTTTTTTTATCAAAAGGTTTAATTAAAAAATTGACCCCCTAACTAATCCATATCCACGAATGTTTCCACAATACAAGAGAGAAACGTGGAAAATATATACAACAACAAAAATACTATGAAAAATTTTAAATTTAAACGCAAAAAAATGAAAAACCGGCAGTATGTATGAAATCATATTCAACCATTTAATGTTTGAAGTTTCCTCCATAGTTTTTATCTCTCTTCTTTCTCTATTGTATCCCTCCCGGATTGATAAATCTGTCCTGTTTTCACATCGGTTTACATAATAAAAATTTTATTGTGGACGCACAGTAAATTTAATTTAGCTTCTTAATTGGTTCATCCAAATTATTTATTTACTTTTTTTATAATGTCCATAAATCCGTGTTTTGTGTACAGATAATGGGCATCTGTTCGTTATACAAATTTTTGAAAGGCCTGATTCATGTACAATTTCCATCAAGAATAAAAAATGTACGATATTTTTAATCTAGATTTTGACAAACATTTACATGGAATATGTTAAATGAATATTCTGAAAAAATAACATGATTTATGATATGTAGAAATTTGTCAAGATTTTATGTAGAAGATTTTTAATCAAAGATTTTATTTATGTAGAAAAATTTTAATCAAAGATTTATTTTCTATAGAAACTTTGTCAAAATTTTAATTTTCTATAGAAAATTTTGTGTCAAATTTTAATTTCTATAGATAATTTTGTTAGAATTTCTATCTCTGTAGAAAAATTGTCAAAATTAATTTTCTATAGAAAAATTTTGGTTAAAATTATATTTCTATAAAGGAAATTTTGCCAACATTTTTATTTTATTATTGAAAATGTTTTATAATATATTTATTTACATTAGAATTTTCAAAATTTATTTATTATAGAAAATATGTCCGTCAAAATTTTTATTTATTGAAAATTTTGCCAAAATATTAATTTCAGTAGAAAATTTTGTCCAAATTTTATTTTTATAGAAAATTTTGTCAAAATTTTATTTATATAGAAAAGTTTGTCAGTGAATTTTATTTATGTAGAAAATTTTTGTCAAAATGTTATTTATAAGAAAAATTGCTAAAGATAATTATTTCAGTAGAAAATTTTTTGTTAAAATTTATTTCTATTGAAAGTTTAATGAAAATTTTATGTCTAAGATAAATTTCCTCAAAATTTTATCTCATATAGAAAATTTTGGTCAAATATTTATTTCTATAAAATATTGTCAAAATTTTATTCAATACAGAAAATGTTGTCAAAATTTTATTTATATAAAAAATGTGGTCACAGATTTATTTATGTTAGAAAATTTTGTTCAAGATTTTATGTATATAGAAAATTCTTGTCAAAATTTTTATTTCTATTTAAAATTTAGTCAATTTTATTCTCTATAACAGATATTGTCCAAAATTTATTCATAATGAAAATTTGTCAATAATTATTTCTACAAATATCATTGTCAATAATTGTATTCATACAGAAAATTTTGTCAAATTTTAGTTATAATAAAAATGTTGTCAAAGATTTTATTTTTATAGAAATTTTTTGTCAAAATTTTTTTTATAGATTTTTTTAATTTAATTTCTATAGAATTTGTTCTTAATTATATTCAATAAAAAATTTTTTAAATTTTAATTCTATAGAATTTTGTTAAAATTTTATTTCTATAGAAAATTTAGTCAAAATTTTATTTCCTATAGGAAAATTTTTGTTAAATATATTTTTATGGAAATTTTGCCAACATTTTCAATTTCATAGTAGATTTTTGTCAAATTTTATTTGCTAAAGAAAATGTTTTTTTAAAAATTTTTATTTACATAGAACATTTTGTCACAATTTTAATTTATTATAGACAAGAATGTTCGTCAGATTTTATTTTATATATACAATTTTTGTTCAAAATTTTTATTTATACTAGAATTTGTCCAGATTTTTATTTCTATAGAAAATTTTTGTCAATAATGTTATTTTTATAGAAATTTGCTAAATATTATTTCAGTAAGAAAAATTTTGTTAAAACTTTATTTCTTATAGAAAAATTTGTGAAAATATTGATGTCTATAGAAAGAATTTTCCTCAAAATTTATCTCTATAGAAAATTTTGTCAATATTTATTTCTATAAAAAATATTGTCGAAATTTTTAATTCATCAGAAAATTTTGTCAAAATTTTGTTTAATATGAAAATAAAGTTGGCAGATTTTTATTTATGTTAGGAAAAATTTGTCAAGATTTTATTTTATAATTTGCCAATTTTAATTTTCCCATAGAAAATTGTGTCAAAAAATTTTATTTCTATAAGAAATTTGTCCAAAAAATCTTATTTCTAATAGAAAATTTTATTTATATAAGAAACATTTTGTCAACAGATTTTATTTATATAGAAAATTTTGTCACAATTTTGTTTATAAGAAAATTTTGTTCAAAATTTTTTATCTTATATAAAAAATTTTCCGTTCACAAATTTTAATCTCTAATAGAAAATATTTGTCAAAATTTTATTTATATAAAGACATGTTGTCAAGATTTTATTTATGTAAGAAAATTTTTGTCAAAATTTATTTCTTCGAATTTTGTCAAAATTTTATTTCTATAGAAAATTTTCAAAATTTTATTTCTTAGAAGAATTTTGTCAAACATTTATTTCTCAAGAAATATTTTGTCAAAATTTGTATTTCTATAGAAGAATTTGTCCATAGAATTTTTTTCTCATAGAAATATTTTGATTATTAAAATTTTTATTATGTCGTCACAGAAATGTAATTTTTGTCTCAAGAATTTTAAAATGTGTTTCTATATTTCTATACCAATTTGCGAAATTTTATTTTCTATAGAAATTTTGTAACCCGATATGTTTCCTTATAAATTTTGGAGCCCAACATTTATTTATATAGAAAATTTTTGTTCAAAATTTTATTAATATAGAAATTTTGATCAAACATGTTTATTTATATACAAAATTTTCTCTCAAACTTTTATTCTAATATGAATTTGTCAAACTTTATTTTATTTATATAAAAAATTTTGTCAAGATTTATTTATGTAGAAAATGTTGTCAGATTTTATTGTATATAGAAATTTTGTCAAAAATTTATTTATATCGAAAATTTTGGTCAAAATTTTTTTTATAAAAAAAAATTTGCTAAAATGTTATTCAGTAGAAAAATTTGTTAAAATTTATTTCTATATGTAATGTTCTTGTGAAAATTCTTATTTCTATAGAAAATTTATGTCACAATTTTATCTCATAGAAAATTTTGTCAATATTTATTTATATAAAAATTTTTTATTGCAAGATTTTTATTTTTTATAGAAAATCTTTGTCAAAATTTTATTTCTATTGAAAATTTTGCGCCAAAATTTTAAATTTCCATAGAAAATTGTGTAAAATTTTATTTCTATAGAAAATTTTGTCACACTTTATTTCGATTGAAAAATTTTGCTGAAAGTTTTATTTCTTATAGAAATTTTTGTGTTATAAATTGTAGCTTGCTATAAAAATTTTATTTCTATTAGAAAAAAATTAATTGTTATTTTGGGTTTAATTTAAGAAATTTTATTTAATTTGTAATTTAATGTTAATGTGGTGCGTATTTAATATTGCATTAATAACGTAGTCTCCATGTACTATAAATGTGTACATATATGTTCACTCTATAAGCAAAAATTTAACGCTATCATGCCTACGACTAGGGTCGTTTATTAGTTCTCGGC
>PGFW01028454.1:33633-44083 GCA_003123925.1 Haematobia irritans
TTTTAATATCACGAGATATTCTGGAGGTAAGTGATGTCGCAATTTTGAAGTTTTCCAAAAACATTTTAAAAAATAGACTAAGTTGGAAATCATTAATATCAAACTATACATATTTAATGTTTGAAGATTATGTCATGCACATTTTGAGCGCGATTCGGAAACACCAGAAATTTATAGAAAATTGTTACGATATTACCACAAACAGATAATATCGCTTAATCAAGCTCCTTCCTCCGAAAGGAAAAGACTACTCCTCCTAGTCTTCTAAATGAAAATACTTTTATTCACCAACATATGTCCTCTTGATAACCTAGGTGGATGATTGATGATTGTCAATAAGTTACGCAGAATTATAAAGAGATTGTGAGTGAGTAGATTAAAGATAGTCTTCCTGAGGTGAATTTTGACACCTGGTTCTATATTTAGGAAACATACGGGATTTGTCCTGTACATTGGGACCGGCAAAAAGAATCTTGAAAACATTGGCTTACTCGGTTATGTGAGAGAAAGATATGGAGACGATACAGATCGAGTTGATGGTCTTGCGCCTTATTGTTTTTCGCGACTCTTTTTCGTAGACCCAAAATTAGTAAAAGTCAATGAAGAAATTTACAAACAGTGCAAATTTCAGCAGTACGGACTGCGTCTCAAATGGTTAATCCACTTAATCCATATTTGGCATACCCCTTGAAACATTTCGGCCGATATCTCAAGAATAAATGCTTCAATATTGACTAACAATGCGTCAATTAAGCAGTCTGTATCGACGTGGGCTTTAACATATCCTGCAAACATTTTTCTAAGACATAGATATAGAAATAAGATGTTCACAAACTTTTCTGTATAGAATAAAATTTGACAATTTAAGCCGATACCCTTTTTGTTGCTAGTGCCGTATAATAAGTTTATTATAATTTGTAATTATAATAAATTAACTAATTATAAAATAATATAAATAACAAGTATTTACTGCCGTAAGTTTGGCCGGGCGAAGCTTATGTACCTCCACCATGGATTGCGTAGAAACTTCTTCTAAACACTGCATCTACAATCGATTATCTTTGATGAGGTAAGGCTAGCCGATGCAAGGTATCTTAAAACCTCCAACACGTCTTCTAAATTGTAAGTAAGTCCATACGTGGTATGATATTAGATTAAAAAAGACCGATTAAATACGTATATAATTCCAGTTTGACAATTTTCTATAGAAAAAATTTTGACAAAATTTTCTATAGAAATATAATTTTAATAAAAATGCTTTATTTTGTCAAGCTTGAGATCTGTTTTGTTTTTATTCTTTTCAATTCATCCGTCCTAATATTTCGCAATTTTCTTTGAATTGCTTCATCAGAGGTGTATGATCTATAAACATTTGTTATAATATTAATTAATCAATTAAGTTTAAATTCATTAATTATCTATAAACATTTGTTATAATATTAATTAATTAAGTTTAAATTAAACAATTAATACAAATTTCACATACATAGTACAGTCACAAAAACATCTTATTCTAACATCGTCCTACCAGTCTATCAAACTGTCAAGTCGTAGCTATTATCTCTAACTTACATATGCGTCAATCACTACACAAAATTCTTATTAGAGCATCACTGCTCTCGTCAGCTTTCGCTATTGCACTGTTGGCTGATGTTGTTGTTCGAATTGTTCTTTGCCTGTCGATGATCTCATTTTGCATACCATATGTCTGTATATGTGGGCGATGTTGTCTGTATCTGTTTTGTAATTCATTCTTCTTTTTGTTGGTACATTATTGATGTGCAGCATTTCTAATGTGTATCTTTTGTTGGAATTATTTTCTTGCTGTAATATGCGGACATCATTGCAACTTTGTGTGACAGGGTTGCTGCCACAGTGTGTACTGCCCGCGTTTTTAGTTGAATTGCTGCGAGTTTTTATACAGATTCAAACCTGATATCTTGTTTAAATTTGTTGCATAGACTAACCCAAAAGTAAATACTACTCACCATATATATGACATTGATACTAGAGATTTGACTTAATATATACTCGACTATTTAACGCATCTTACAGCTTCAGTGAGTTTTAAAATTATCATTCACTTCTAATCATTTCTTGGAATGCTGCTTACGCCGTTCTGTGGAAATGAGAAATTTGTGAGATCCTATAGACGTACGATGTTGCGTAGAAAATAAATTCAATCTTTTAAACTATTGATTAATTATACTTGAAATAGATTTCGTGACTGAAGATAACTGTTCGAAATGCTAAGTCTATTATTGTAGTCTCATAGAGTCAAACATGATATTGATGGATCTTAGACTCACTAAATCCCGAATAATTACAGATTTTTCTTTACCGATTTAAATTTCAACTGGATATATATATTTTACTTAAACGAAATCTTATGCAAATAGTGATTCTCTCAGAATAATCTGCTCCAATTTCACTGGGTTCTGCGAATATCATTCTTCCGCAGATGTGTCGTGGGTTATATTTAAGGTGAAAAATTTCGCTCTTATTACAATAGCTTTAGGCAATTTCTGATTTAAGTGTTTTTAATAGAGTGATAAATTTTGTCTCTTCTAGTATCCTTGTTTAGGTTGTTGTAATATCCTACTAATGTTAATCTCTGAATGTATAAAAATCGTTTGTCAACTAGGATTATTGCGAGAAAGGTACACTTCATCTTCCGAAATTATATGAATAATATGCGTGCGGCTCATTATTATTATGCTCCATTTCTTCCTTATGAATCGTTTCGAAATAAACACAGACTCATAATTCTCCCTAGGACGCCGTGTTTTCTATACAGTTCACAGTTAGTGATATGTTTCTTATTTCTCATAGTTGACTCAATAAACATGTACCACACATATACCAGTCGCTAACATATTTTTCTCATATTCTGATATCCAGTCTCCATTTAGTAAATCCGGCATAGTATTGCTGTTACCAGGCGATAAGAGAATTATATGCCTCTCGAGTCGTAATAGATGCTTTAAGGGATCTTCAGTAATCCTGTGTTCACCTTAATGAATAGTGCAAATATTTAAGTGTCCACATATTTGTGATTACGCTATAACTATATATAGTAGAATTTTTATGTTAGTACGTTAAATCGCAGTCTAAACAACGTACTATAACGATTCGTCCACGTAGATTATTTTCCATCATTATATGATCCACGGCCACATAGGAAGCCGAGATCCAAAACTCTTCCTTCTTTGTATATTTTTTGTCTCTTTTCTAGTAATGCTAATACATATTATATGTCCATATTCAATTACAAGACAGACAATAGATACGCTAATCGGAGACACACATAATAGACAAATTCCATTGACATGTTCGTATGTTGTCAAACTTATTCGCCCATGCCGTAATTGCGTGTGTTTCGGTTTGTATGTGTAGCGAGGATGTACTGGCACATATACTCCTATATTTAGAGAATATTTTATGAAATGTTTGGTAAGTGTATGACGCTATATGTAAGTAGAAGCATGATTCAATATAGAGACGTATATTTCGAAGCTTTTCCTTGTGACGTTATTGATACTTTGTCCTTTTGGTTAGACGATGATTGTAGAATTCAAGGATTTGTGTTTATCTTCTTTAAATTGTCTTGAGTTCCCTGTTACATTATTTATAGTAGTAATGTGCTGATTTATGTCTAGGTTCTTTAATATGATTTTACTTAATATATTCTATGTCATATTCAGCTTGCTGGGCGTTGATCGAAGAACATATGGGCCTTAATGGGAAGTCCTCCTTATGTATTTTCGGTAAACCATAAAGTCTTGGTGCCGTTGCGATTTCTGTCTTCTCAGTCTTCTCATTTCGAAATTTCTGATAAAACCTTACTCCTGAAATATAATTCTTTCTACAAGTTCATTTGCTTCATTTTTATATTGTAGGGGATTGTGTCTGGATTCCATTGTTAAATACTTTTTGTAACAGAACATGCATGTCGCTCATATCAATTTGGTCGCATTTCTAAATTAGTTTTGTAGATCATTCATTTATTCCTATGCTACTGTAGTATTACTTTGTCCGCCATTCAAAAATTTAAAATATATAGAATTTTTTCTATTTTCTTTTAGAGATCTTTTTTATATGGCTTCGATTCCATCTGTAGTTCATAATGAATATCATCTCTCTTCTACATTTGGCCTCATTTGTTCATATGATATTGATACTTACTTGTTGTGTATGCGATTTTATCTTCGGCTGTCTACTGTATCTTCTTTTTGGAGGACAGCCAGAATTAAATTTCCGCAACAACAGTAGGACAAATCATATTAACAAATGACAAGCCAAATGGTACAAGAGATATATTATCTCAGTTATGAACACAGTAATATGGATTATAACAACGAACAAAATAAAATTTTTAATATTGAAATAATATAAGAAAAAATCTAACTTTTAAATTTTGATTATAGCCAGGACCAAGTCTGGGGGATACTACAGTAGTCCATGGAAAAGAAGACTACAATAGAATTATGATGCTGCGACAATTGTTTAGCCGCACATTATAGGATGTCGATAATACTTAAGGGTTAACAAAGGATCCGACAACAATCCCTACAACAAGAAAAGAAACAATGACTCTTGTAGATAGAATTATTTAAGGAATATAGGTTTTTATCAGAAATTTTGAAATGAGAAGACTGTCAGAAGATGGCGGAGAGACGCACCAAGACTTTATGGTTTACCGAAAATACATAAGGAGGACTTCCCATTAAGGCCCATATGTTCTTCGATCAACGCACCAGCAGCGAATATGAATAAATATTTAGTAAATATATTAAAGAACCTGACTAAAGAATCTACATATAATGTAAAGACTCAAGACAATTTTTAGGAAGATAAGATAAAAAACTTGACCATATGAAGCACGAAAAGCTGATCTCTTTTGAATGAATTGCATATAAAAGCTTCAACATTGTGCCAGTAGATAAAAATAATCCAAATAAATAATACATGTACAGAAATTAATATTTGTCAAAAAGCTACTTAAAATTTTGTATTTAATGGGATGAATCGTAATTTTATAAAAACAACTATGAAAAACTTTGTCATAATTAGTTTTTTATTCTATAGGAAAAATGTGTCAACTGATCTACTGATTTAATCTCTCTCGTTATTAACCTAAATAACACTGCTACTATGGCATACTAATAAAATTCCGTTAGGGAATCCGCCAGCTTCCCCCCTTCGTGGCGGACATAATGAGTTGGTTGAAAAACTTATGCACGAGAAAGTTTGGAGGACGAGAAGCTTACACTCTCTCAAAAACCATCAGTAAAAATTTACATTTTAACTAAATATGTTGACGTACTTGATCTCTGTATCATTAAGGGAAATACGCAGAATTCTGAAAAACCATTCTTGGACAACACTCAACAAACTACCCCATCTAGCAACCATCCCGTCAAAATTACTCTAATGAGAGCTTGGAAGAAGAAATTCGACGGTGAAAAATTACCATATTTGGGACGATATTTGATACTTCGTAAATAATGAGTAAAACGCTCCTCGAAACTGGTGAACTGAGTCAGGGTGCTATCAGAAAACCCGCGTCAGGCGAGAAATTATGAATTTTTATTCAAACATCCTAAGCGGCAATCAATAATTAATACAGCCAAAATCTAATTTTGAGCAGGAGTTCTTTCCATCTCAGTGACAAACGATTCCATCAGACAACAAGAAATACTCAAAGCGTACTAGAAGAGAATAATTTCCCTAAGAACATTAATCAAGAATTTAATAACATGCCTTTAAACCGACGCGACGGGCGAAAAAGGAGACATTTGAAAACGAAAGGAGAAAATTCAGAATCTTTAGATATACATATACCAGCGAATGATCGGAAAGAATTTAAATCGAAATCCAACATTGTTTGACAAGAACAAATATGACTCCAGCACACCAATCCAATAATACCAGTGTAAAAAGAATGTAATGTTACAACATCAAGGACAAAATTCCAAAAACGGAAACACCGCGAATGCGTGATTTATTGAAATTCAATCGCGAAGGAAATTAGTTAGAAAATGTAAAATGAGTGATATTGGAACCACAAAAAACAATTAAAAACAAGAATATCAGAGTTCATTAAATCTGATTATAAAATCGCCAGGCAATTCTAAATAAAAAAAACCGCAGTTGGCAGCCCGAAATTGCAACAGAGCCAAAGCATAACCAAACTTCAAATGAATGTCCGGCATAGTTACAGCCAAGAAAATTAATACGCAACAAAAGATTACAACATTAGAATGCTTGCACATCAATAATTGTACAAACAAAAAAGAAGAATGATTACAAAAACAGATACAGACAAACATCGCCCAACAATATACAGACATATGTATGCAAAAGAATCGGATCATCGGACAGGCCAAAGAACAATTCGAGACAACAACAGTCAGCCACACAGGTGCAATAGCGAAATGCTGACGGAGAGCAGTGACATGCTCGTAATAAGACATTTTGGTGTAGTTGTATTGACCATATGGTTCAAGTGATAGAGATAATAGCTCACGACTTGAGAGTTGATTGATAGCCTGTAGACGATGTTTAGAACTAAGATTGTTCTTGCTGATGTACTAGGTAGTGTGAATTTGTATCTAATTGTTTAATTTTTAAACTTAATTATTGAATATGTATAACAAAATGTTTATAGACTAACTTATATGGAATTTAAACTAATTTTGGATTACATTAGATACTTTTATAAAAATGTTTATAGATCTCATCACAACCTCTAGTGAAAGCAATTCAAAGAAAATTGTGCGATATATTAGTGACGGGGTTTTAGTGATGAAAAGAATAAAAACAAAACAGATAAATCGAAGCGCTTGACAAAATAAGCGAATTTTTGGGATTTTATAGATAACATGACAACTTAGCAGGCTTCGAATAAAAAGATACACCCAAATAAATAATAGAAATTAAATTTTTTACAAATTTTTTATAGAAATAATTTTAACAGATTTTCTGTTATAGAAATATAAAGTGTTGGACCAAAATAGTGTTTCTATAGAAGATTTAAAAATTTTGACAAAATTTTCTATAGAAATAAATTTGACAACAATTTTCGTATAGAGAATAGAATATTTTCAATCAAAAATTTTACTAATGTACAAGTTAAAAAAGTTTTGCCACAAAATTTTTCGGATAGAAATCAAACGTTTTTGGGTACGCACAATTTAACTTTTTTTGGCTTCGACAGGTGCGGCAACATGATTAGTGAACCGATTATGACCAATTTTTGTGTTGATTGGGGATCGCGCTATATAACTACTAGACGATATGGAACGCAATTGTTCTGGCCACAGGTTGTTAGAGGAGCCATATACTCACCACCATGTTCCAAATTTTCAACCGGATCGGATGAAATCTTGGCCTTCTCTTAGGAGGGCCTCCGCAAGTGCCAAAATCTGTGGCGATCGGTTATATTATTGGGAGGCGGTGAGGCCATATATAATAAATTTATCTGTAACCGATGTGGTGATTAAACTTTGGTTGTAATTATTGACCATGTTATGTTTGTTTGAACTTACACCAGCTGGATTATTTCAAGCATATTCAAATCGAATCGAAACCTGAATTCTTGCTCCTTCGAAGAGGGCTCACTTGGTGTTAAAATCCGGCTTGAGAAAATCTCTGCGATTTATATGGAGGTCATACATTCATAACTAATATTAGATTATGGTAACTTAGGAATACTCGACCATAAATTTCTCTGCTCGGTTTGCTTTTACGAGACAATGATCACTAGTACTAAACACCGTGTTCAAATTTCACCTGGCTGACGGTCCCGAGTGGAGACCAATCTTCTGCTTGTCTTGTTAGTCAGGGCTTCCGAAGCAAAATCTTGGGATCGGTTCGTTGAGTGACTGGGCCAGGGCTGAGCTACTATAAACTTTTAAGCTCAAAACTACAGAGCTTTGGTCCAATTTTTGCATGGTTTGTTGGAGCGACCATATACGCAATATTAGTTGTCCAAATTTCAGCCGGATCGATTTGAAATTTCAGGATTTTTCTTTTGCACGGCTGTCGCAGCCACATCCCAGGATCGGTTTATAGTATTGGGGGTACTTATGTATAGTTATTGGACCCGATGCTCGTACCGAAATTTTAGTCCACAAGTTGTTGTCAGAGGTCTAGCAAAATTTATACCAACACCTAGTGTTACAAAAATAATTTTTTAGGTACTTCGCGATTGGATTAATACTTTTATGCTTCTTCTTTGAAGCTCCGCACACGACAAGAATACATGGGGAAATTTTTGGGTTTAGTATGGGGGCATACTATATAATACGGACCGATGGTGGAGCAATTTTTGCAGTGGTTTGTTAGAGACCAATACTAAAAAACGCATGTACCAAATTTCAGCCGAATTCGGATGAAATTTGCTTCTCGTTGGGGCTCCACAAGCAAATCTGGGGATCCGTTTATGTGGGGGCTATAATATAATTATGGAACGATGTGACAATTTTTGCCAATGGTCATTACCCTCTATGCTGACACCATGTAACAAAATTTCAGGCCGGATCGGTATGAAATTTTGCTTTTCTTAGAAGGCTCCGCAAGCCAAATTTAAGGTGGTCCTTTTTATATGGGGGCTATACGTAAAAGTGGACCGATATTAGCCATTTGAAATACCATTCGGGACGTACAGTTCAATAACAGGGAGCCACGTGGTGCGTAATATGATTAGCTGCGCACGCGTCGTTGGCATACACAAGCTCTGTGGGTTTCGGATTTCCTTGCTTCGAGCCTAACACCAAAAGGTTTTCAGCGGTTGGATTATCCCGACCTCAGTAATGGCTGGTGACATTTCTGAGGGGTTTCAAGCTTCTCTAAGTGGTTTCACTGCGAACTTGATAGCAGTGAATACACCGTTCGGTGAATTCGTGGTTCGTTCTTATGTCTTTTACGCAAAAAGTTTGCAGCTATAAAAGTACGGTCCCTTTGTCATTGAGCTTAAACAGATGGTATTCGGGCAGCGTATATAAGCAGTCGCATAAGAGAGAACTCTCACGCTTATCGTGGTTATTTTCACGAATGGCCGAGACTGGCTAATTAATTCTAAGTGAGGTTGCCATGGCATATCGGGCGCATTGTCTCCAGTAACCTAACGCTCAAATAATGGAAAAATCATTGCTACTAATTGTGCCAAGAGCGTTTTTCAAGATTCGTCTCTTGGAGGTTAGCGTTGATTTCAACGTCGGACGGACATGAGGAATTTAGATACGTCTAGGAGAATTTCACCACGACCCAAAACTCATATAACTTTATGGGGTCTTAGCAGCGCGAAATATTTCGATAGATGTTACAATGACGGTAATGACAAAGTTAATATACCCCCATCCTTTCATGGTGGAGGGTATATAAAATTTTGAGCAAAATATTCTATAGAAATACAAATTTTGACCAACATTGTTCTCTTAAAAACAACGAAATTTTGACAAAATTTTGTTATAGAAATAAAATGTTTGACCAGAGTTTTCTATAAAATGAAATTTGGGACAATATGTTTCCATAAAATAAAAATTTTGACAAAATTTTCTATAGAAATAAAATGATGACAAATTTCTATAGAAATAAATTATGACAAAAATTTTTCTATAGAAATAAATTAAGACCATTTTTATAACCCTCCACCATAAGGATGGTGTCATTCGTTGTGTAACACTATCGAAATATATTTGCCTTCATAAGACCCTATAAAGATTATGAGTTATATTCTGGCGTCGTGGTGAAATTCTGGTCGATCATTAGGCTTATAATCCGTCCGTGTCCGTGTGTGTCCGTCTGTGCCGGGCTGTCCCGATCCGTCTGTGGAAATCACGCTAACTTCCGAACGAACACTAGCGTATTGACTTTGAAACTTGGCCACAAGTAGTTGTTATTGATGAGGTACGGATGGTATTTGAAAATGGGCATATCGGCCCACGTTATACGTTTATTTACCGCCAAATCATAGAACCTCGTAATCCTCGAGATTCTGGGCTCTTGCGAGGTCAGCTTTCCGGAGCAGCAAAATTCATCCGATCCGGGTTGAAATGTGGTACGTGGTCTAAGTATACGGTCTCTAACAACACATGCAAAAATTCTGGTCCATATCGGTCCATAATTATATATAGCCCCATATAAACCGATCCCAGAGTGACCTCCGGAGCCTCTTGGAGCGGGCAAAATTTCATCCGATGCGTCCGGTTTGAAACTTTGGCTACCTGACTTTGTTTCGCTATTGACGCGTCAATTAACAATTCATTGCAGCAACTGGTCCATTATCGGTACCATAATCTATTAGTATAGCTTCTCCATATTAACCGATTGTGCCTCCAGAATTTTCTTCTGACCTCCGGAGCCTCTTATATTGAGGGACTGCAAAATTCATTCCGAATTCGTTTGAAAATTGTTAATTTGGGTCTACGAAAGGTAATAGGATAGT
>PGFW01028456.1:9789-20681 GCA_003123925.1 Haematobia irritans
CAGGAAAAAACTTTGTTATAATGGCGAATGCGTCTACTGCTGCTAAGCAAAATTTTGCATTTCGGTAATTTTAAAGGGACGATGAAATCTTTACCTCACTGACATATTTTTTGTTTTCAGTGTATAATAATTTATGAATCATAGACTACTTCGCGTTACGATTATTTCAACCGGATCGATGAATTGCTCTTTTAGAAGGCCAGAGTCAATATGGCATCGATTTATTGCATGGGCGGCAGCGTTCTATAACGTAAAAGTGGTCGGATGTCTTACCCGTTGCAGTTAGCATCCGACTTCCATCATATAGACAACGCTTTTGTGGGCTTCTCTCGGACTAATAAATCGTAAAAGGGTTTTTTTTTATTGGTGGTATCATATCCTTTGAAAGCGTATTGATACGGCATATATTTTCAAAGATTTCCAACTCTTATGATACCCTCCGTAGTCCACCATTAATATTGAAAAATGTTTTTCAAAAACATATATTCTAATATATTTATTCACAATAAATGTCGCTTTTTCAAACAATTTTTATTTATTTCAGCATTTTCCGTAATTCATTTCCTTGCTTAATTGTGGGCGATGACTTTATTCCTACGCCGCTCTGTTGTTTTAACACAACCCATGGATCTTTTTCATTACCGAATGAAGTGTGGATGTTAGGCCTGGCAACTCAGACGATATCAATTGCGAGTTCGGGAGGGGTAAAATAGTTTTTTATTTTAATTCATTCATAAGAATTATAAATACTGTCATGGCGATTGTTTACGTTGTCGACTCGGAAGGTTCTTTATCGGAATCATTAGTAGAGAGTAAATACTAAAAACAAGATTGTTAGAACAAATACTTAACAATTTTTTTCAATTAGAAATTCTTGTTTGGGAGGTTGCTTTCAATATATGCAATAAAATGGGAAGATGAATATCAACCCTGGTAAGACCAGAATTAAATGAACAAGAAAATGCATTTGAAATTCATAATCCATGGGGGGAGTAGTGGTCGGGACTCATTCATACTAGAAATATTTTCTTGATTTCCTTTCGATTTTTCTTTAATTTGTTGATGTCATATGTTCTATCTATTTTCAGCTTGTGGCGGAATCCGCAATTGTGTAAATCCCTGCGCAAGCTGAATGTTTCCCGTTATCAAAGGCTTTGCATTGATGCAGTATTTTGTGGATCTTACATTTAGATTGCGTAATCTTTAATATCACATAAATATTTATTTCAGTGCAGTGTGGATATAAAAATTAATATAATGACAAATATTTTCAAAGTGATTTAGTTAAAGCGCACTATAATAGTTCAAACTTTTTTTCTATTTGGAAGTTACAGCAGTTGTGAATAATTATGCGGCGGCTAAAATCAGCGCTGCGACTAGCCGGCTTCAGTCTCTGATTGAGTACTGAAAAACAGCATGTCCGTTCCAAGATGTTGCTTTTACACTAATGATTTTGGTATTGATTCCGAGCCAAAGAAATTGATAATTGAAGCAAAGACAAATTCAAGACAATTCTCTTTTAAATTAGGTTATGCGTATTTTATTCTAAGAAAAAATCTAATTTCTTCGTCTTTTGCAGCTTTTTTTCTTGTGCTATCAAAACTCTTTAAAAGTGTCTTATGGACAACGTAAAGTTTCAACTTTAGGATCGACTACCAGTAGAAATTATGCTTTGTTTCAAGTAAAAAGGTCTTAAAATAAAAGTGTTGAAAAACCAACTCCTATTTTAAACTTTTTTGCTTACAAAAGATACAAAAAGTCACGAAAGTAAAATTTTGAAGAATTTTTCAGAATTATTCAAGCCATGTTGCCATTTTAACAAAATTTTCTTTCATGTTAGGATACCTAATTTTAAGTCGAATCACCTTACTTTAAGGACAAAACTATTTCATTGAAAAGTTTATCGATTTTGAAGATGATAAAAGATTTATTACAACGTGCACAGAAGCCAAAAAAGGACAATATCGATAAGGAGCTAAAAATATACAAATCTGCCACTTTTATCCCTGGTTTCTCCAAAAGATTCAAAAACTCGGAAATTTATGACAAGGACAAGATTCAACTCGTTTTCAGAACGCACAATACAATGAACCAACTGTATGGCAAAACAAAATCAAAAAGTTAACAAGTATATACGGCCGTAAGTTCGGCCAGGCCGAAGCTTATGTACCCTCCATCATGGATTGCGTAGAAACTTTTTCTAAACACTGCCATCCACAATCGAATTACTTAAGTTGCGGTAACGCTTGCCGATGGCAAGGTATCTTAAAACCTCCTAACACCATCTTCTAAATTGTATGTAAGTCCATACGTGGTATATATTAAATCAAAAAAGATCGATCCAATACGTATATAATTCAGTTTGACAAAGTAAGACATAAAATTTTGACAAAATTTTCTACAGAAATAAAATTTTAACAAAATTTTCTATAGAAATAAAAATTTTGACAAAATTTTCTATAGAAAGAAAATTTTGATAAAAATTTCTACAGAAATAAAATTTTAACAAAATTTTCTATAGAAATAGACTTTTGACAAAATATTCTATAGAAATAAAATCTTGGTAGATTATTTTTGGCTCGAGTGGCAACCATGATTATGAACCGAATAAAATTTGAACAAAAATTTCTATAGAAATAAAATTTTGACAATGATGAGAAATTTTATTGTGAACCGAATAAAATTTTAACAAAATTTTCTCTAGAAATAAAATTTTGACAAAATTTTCTATAGAAATAAAATTTTGACAAAATTTTCTATATAAATAAAATTTTGGTAGATTAATTTTGGCTCTAGTGGCAACCATGGTTATGAACCGATATGGACCAATTTTTGAGTGATTGGACCAATTGTTGTATGGTTGTTAGCGACCATATACTAACACCACGTTCCTAATTTGAACCGGATCGGATGAATTTTGCTCCTCCAAGAGGCTCCGGAGGTCAAATCTGGAGAACGTTTTATATGGGGGCTATATATAATTATGGACCGATATGGACCAATTCTGGCACGGTTGTTAAAGATCATATACTAACACCATGTTCAAAATTACAACCGGATTGGATGAAATTTGCTTCTCTTGGAGACTTCGCAAGCCAAATCTGGGGATCGGCTTATATGGGGGCTATATATAATTATGAACCGATGTGGACCAATTTTTGCATGGTTATTAGAGACCAATATACAATACAAGAACCAATTTCAGCCGGATCGGATGCAATTTGCTTCTCTTTGGGGCTTCGCAAGCCAAATCTGGAGATCGGTTTATATGGGGTCCATATATAATTTCTGATGGACGATGTGGACCAATTTTTGCATGGTTATTAGAGACCATATACCAACATCATGTACCAAATTTCAGCCGGATCGGATGAAATTTGCTTCTCTTTGAGGCTCCGCAGCCCAAATCTGGGGATCGGTTTATATGGGGGCTATATATAATTATGGACCGATGTGCACCAATTTTTGCATGATTGTTAGAGACCATCTACCAACACCATGTACCAAATTTCAGCCGGATCGGATGAAATATGCTTCTCTTTGAGGCTCCACAAGCCAAATCTGGGGATCGGTTTATATGGGGGCTATATATAATTATGGACCGATGTGGACCAATTTTTGCATGATTGTTAGAGACCATCTACCAACACCATGTACCAAATTTCAGCCGGATCGGATGAAATATGCTTCTCTTAGAGGCTCCACAAGCCAAATCTGGGGATCGGTTTATATGGGGGGCTATATATAATCTATGGAGCCCGATGGTGGACGCAATTCTTTGCCATGATTGTTAGATACATCTTACCAACACCATGTACCAAATTTCAGCCGGATCGGATTTGAATATGCTTCTCTTAGAGGTCCACAAGCAAAATCCTGGGGATCGGTTTAATATGGGGGCTATATATAATTATGGACCGTATGTGGACCAATTTGTTTGCATGGTTAGTTAGAGCCATTATACACTACCATATACAAGATTTCAGGCCGGGATCGGATGAAATATGCTCTGTTAGAGGCCTCCACGAAAGCCAAATCTGAGGTCCCTTTATTATGGGGGCTATACGTAAAAGTGGACCGATATGGCCCATTTTCAATACAATCCGACCATACATTCAGATAACAACTACTCTGTGCCAATTCAAGTCTATTAGGCTTGTTTCGTTCGAAGTTAGCGTTGATTTTCAACGACGGACGGACGGACGGACGGGACGGACGGACGGACGGACGTGACATGCTTAGATCGACTCAGAATTTCAACCACGACCGCACAGAATATATATACTTTATGGGGTCTTTAGAGCAATACTTTTCGGATGTGTGTACAACAACGAATGACAAAGTTAATCATACCCCATCCTATGATGGAGGGTATAAAAAGATCGATCCAATACGTATATAATTCAGTTTGACAAAGTAGACATAAAATTTTGACAAAATTTTCTACAGAAAAAAAATTTTAACAAAATTTTCTATAGAAATAAAAATTTTGACAAAATTTTCTCCTATAGAAAGAAAATTTTTGATAAAAGATTTCTACAGAAATAGAAATTTTTAACAAGAATTTTCATGAAATAGACTATTTTTTTTTTTTTTGTTATTGACAAAAGTATTCTATAGAAATAGATAAAATCTGGTGGAGTTAATTTGGCTCGAATGGGCAACCATGATTAGAACCGAATAAAAATTTGAACAAAAATTTTTCCTATAAAATAAAATTTTGACAATGATGAAAAATTTTATTGTGAACCGAATAAAATTTTAAAGCAAAAATTTTCTCTTAAGAAATAAACATTTTTGACAAAATTTCTATACGAAATAAAATTTTGACAAACAATTTTCTATATACAATAAAATTTTTTGACGTAGATTAATTTTGGCTCTATGTGCGCCAAACTCATGGTTTATGAACGATATGACCAATCTTTGCAGTGATTTGGACCAATTGTCTGTATTGGTTGTTAGCGCATATACTAACACCATCGTTCCTAATTTGAACCGGATCGGATGAATTTGCTTCCTCGCAAGAGGCCTGCCCGGAGGTCAAATCTGGAGAACGTTTATTATGGGCGGCTATATATTAATTATGACCGATATGGACCAATTCTGGCACGGTTGTTAAAGATCATATACTAACAGCCATGTTAAAATTACAACCGATTTCGGATGAAATTGCTTCTCTTTGGAACTTCGCAAGCCAAAATCTGGGGATTGGCTTATATTGGGGGCTATATAAATTGATGAACCGAATGTGGACGCAATTTTTGCATGGTTATATAGAGCCATATTAACACATAACCAAAGTACCCAATTTCAGCCGGATCGGCATGGCCAATTTGCTTCTCTTTCGGGCTTCGCCAGCCAAATCCGCGAAAGATCGGTTTATATGGGGTCCATATATAATTTTCTGGATCCGATGTGACCCAATTTTTGCATTGGTTATTAGATCCATATACCAACATCATTGTACCAAATTTCAGCGGATCGGATGAAATTTGCTTCTCTTTGAGGCTGCCGCAAGCCTAATCTGGGGATCGTTTATAAAATTGGCGGGCTTTTTATTAATAACTATTGGACCGATGTGCCACCAATTTTTGGCATGATTGTTAGAGACCATCTAACCAACCACCATGTACCAAATTTCACGGCTGGATCGGATAGAAATATTGCTTCTCTTTGAGCTCCCAAGGCCAAATCTGGGGATCCGGTTTAATATAGGGCTATATTATAAATTATGGACCGGATGTGGATCCAATTTTGCACGATTCGTTTAGAGACCAATCTACCAACACCGATGTACCAAATTTCAGCCGGATCGATGAAATATGCTTTCTCTAGAGGCCTCCAAGCCCAATCTGGGGATCGGTTTATATGGGGCTATATATAATTATGACCGAAATGTGAACATTTTCTGCATTGTTGTTAGATACCATCTACAACACCCATTGACAAATTTCAGCCGGATCGGATTGAACAATGCATTTCTCTTGAGGCTTCCACAAGCCAATCTGGGGATCGGTTTTATATGGGGCTTATATATAATTAGTGGACGCGAATGTGGACCCAATTTTTGGCATGATTGTTAATACCATCTACCAACACACCATGTACAAATTTCAGCCGGAATCGGATGAAAATATGCTTCTGTTAGAGCGCTCCACAGCCAATCTGAGGTGTCCCTTTATATGGCGCTATACGTAAAAGTGGACCTGATATGGCCCATTTTCAATACCGAATCGACCTACATCGATAAGCAACTACTTGTGGGCAAGTTTCAAGTCTATTATGCTTGTTTTCGTTCTCGGAAGTTAGCGTGATTTCAACAGACGGACGGACGTGACGGACATGCTTAGATCGACTCAGAATTTCACACGAACCGACCCTAGAATATCATATACCTCTTATGGGTCCTTAGAGCAATATTTCGATGTGTTACAAAACGCGAATGACAAAAGTTAATATACCCCCATCCTATGTGATCGGAGGGTATAAAAAGAGGACAAGTCAAATTTAGTATACAAATAAAATGTATGGAGACGGGTCGGACATATGTCATAAAGGTATAGGTGTCGGTGACTGGACAGGAACTAAATTAAAGACGAGATTTCATCCCACAGAGGCTAGAGACAAGCCAAGGGATCAAAGAAACGGCAACTGGATCCGCAACCCACACACAAAGAAAATTTCATTAAAATCGAGCCAACGACAAATTTTTCATTAGAGTAGCAGACGAAACATTTTCATTTAAGACAGATGAAAATGGTGTCGCATTAATAAGTGTACGAAACAGTTTCGGTTGACTTAAAGAAAAATTCGTTATAATAAACGAAAAATTACGTTATTATCAATGAATTTTGTTTCATTGCTCAATTTGTGAATGATACAGTTTCATTAATAATAACGAAAGCTTTTTCTGACCAGGCAACTGTAGCACAGAACTGGACGACCAGTCCGAGAGTTTTGACGGGATGTAGATGTAGTTAGTGCAAGAGAGTAATCGCATTCCGACGATTTAGCCTTGTAGGAGATGCTGTTATATCACCGACGTTGCCCGCGAGAGAGGAAATGTAAACTTTTAAGAGGAAAGATACAGAGAAATGTTCTCAAATGTATCGATGACATCATAAAAAAAACAAGGACGCAGGCATATTAGTTGGGGCAATTAACTTCATAAAAACGGTAGAATTCTCTCTAAAATTTTTTTAATTATTTCTTAAAAATACCTTAAAGTTAAATATACATTGTTTGTGTTGACTCGGCAAATTGGTGTGGCTAATATTTGTTATGTTATGGTAGGATCCCGTCGAGACTTAACGGATGTTAGTCGAAAATATTGGATAAGAAAACATTACATAAGCATGTAATCAAAAATCGTAAAAAGGATTTTTTTTATTAAAAGGACCCCAAGCCGAATAATAAGAAAAAAAACAAAAAGGAAAAAATTTATATCAGAAAATCGTCTTCTAGCTAAGGCAAATTCTCATTCGCGTCATTTTAAGGACATGAAATCTTTGGCCTCACGACAATATTTTTTTCATTGTGGGTAGAAGACGGGACTCTTACAAAACTTTTCAGTGTATTAAGACATAAAGATCTAGATATGATGAATAATTCCTCAAGTAGCCTCAAAAATTCATTCCATTTTCTTTATACTGTAGAAGAAAGATTTCTTACTTAAGCTAAAGCTAAATTGAAAATGACCAATAATATTTGGTATAAGAGATAAAAAAGTGGTGTCACAACTACCTTACGTAACCTACCCATACAAACTTTTTATATAAGCCGTGTCAAAGGATTATGTCCAAATCAACCAAGAAACATTGTAATGAGAATAAAGCTATAGAGTACAAAAACACAACGGTACCAATAACCCCTGAGGACCATTGCATATCCGGTATACATATACAAGGCTAACCAATATAGCCGATATATGTCTATTAAGACGATTAAGTTTTTAGGAAACCCGATCAATACAAATGCCGATGCACAGAGACTATCTGTAAGTGCAAATGCAGTCAATCACTTAAATACACCATATTAAATGCTCCTTTTGTCTTTGCTGTTTTTTGCTAAAAAAAAACTGCCGTGTAATGAATAGGTTTGGTGTGGCTAAACCAAAATGCTTGGAAAACGAACAAAATACATTTTTCTGGTTGAGTAAAGAAGGGATTAAGTGTAATTAGTGAATTTGTACATTGAAGCCCTAGAGATGTTACGATAATACCTATGAAAAGCCCCTTCATCTGGTCGACTAAACTAATGGGAATGAAAAAAGGCAGGCAAAAAAAAACACAACGTGGCCAGCTTTTCCTTTTGTGCGATTACGAGTACATTTTGTTTTTCTCGGTGCAAGGCTTTAGGGGTTTTATTGCCTCAGCTGTTAACAATTAAAATGCAGTATTTTTTTACCTCTCACGCCGATAGGATGGCGGGTATATTAACTTTGTATTCCGTTTTGTAACACATCGAAATATCTGCTCTAAGAACCCCATTTAAAGTAAATATATATGGTCTGGGTCGTGGTGAAATTCTGAGTCGTCTAAAGGCAAATGTCGCGTCCGTCGTGAACCCGGGTCTGTCCGTCTGTCCGTGCCGTCGTCTGCTTCCGCTCTGGTCCGTCGGGACTTCGGGCTGTCCGACCGTCATGTGGAAATGCACGCCTCAAACTTCCGAACGAAAACAAAGCTATGCGACCTTGAACAACTTGGGCACATAGTAGTTGTTATTGATGTAGGTCGATGGTTTGGAAAATGGGCCATATCGGACGCACGTTTACGTATAGCCCCATAAAAACCGATCCCTGCAAATTTGGCTTGGGGAGCCTCCCGGAGCAAGCAAAATCCAATCCCCGACGTCCGGGTTCGAAAGGTTGGTCCGCTGGTCTTAGTATACTACCGGTCTCTAACAACCAGCAAAAAATTGGTCCACAATCGGTCGATAATTATATATAGAACCCCCATAGTAAAGGCCGCCACCCCCCCCCGCCCCGCCCCCCCCCCCCTCGCCGCCCCGCCCGATCCCCCAGATTTGACCTCCGGACGCCTCTTGGAAGGGGAAAAGTTCATTACCGATACGATTGAAAATTTTTTGGTACCATGGAATGTATAGTGGGATACAGTAGTCGTCGTAACGAACCATCGCAAAAATTGGTGCCATATCGGTCCATAATTATATTATATGCCCGCCATATAAACCCCGGATCCCACGATTTGACCTCCCGAAGACTTTTGGAGGGGCAAGAAAATTACATCCGAATCCGGTTGAAATTTGGTACTGATGTCTAGTATATCGCTCTAACAACATGCAAAAATTGGTCCAATCGGTTCATAATTATATATAGGGCCCCATATAAACGCGATCCCCAGATTGACCACCGTGACCTTTAGGAGAGCAAGCATATTCATCCGATTCGGTGAAATTGTACATGTGTCGTCTTAGATGCGTATTTAACAAACTGCAAAATTGTCCACTATGCGGTCCAAATTATATATACCCCATATAAACGATCCGCCCCAGAATTTGCCTCCGGCAGCCTCTATGGAGGGGCAAATCATTTCATCGCGTCCGCTGAAATTTGTAGCATGGTGTTAGTATATTGGTCTCAAGCAACGATGCAAAAATTGCGTCCACGTCATGTCCATAATTATATATAGCTCCCAATATAAACCGATCCCCAGATTTGGTACGTGACCCGTTCTGGAGGAGGCAATAAGTCATCCGAATACTTGTTTGAATTTGGTACACGGTTTTGTCACAATATATGGCCTCTACAGCGCGCATGTAAAAATTGGTTCCATATCGGTCTGGTTAGTTTATATATACGCCGATGACTTTATTAAGCACAAAATTGGTCATAATCGGCCAAAATAATGCTACGCAAACTTTTATTTCCATAGAAAATTTTGTCGAAATTTTGATTTACTGATAGGAAAGTCTTTTGTTAAAATTTCACTTTCTATAGACGAAGTTTTGGTCAAACAGTTTATTTCTTATAGCAAAACTGTTTGTAAAAATTTTATTTGCTATAGGAAAATTTTTAAAAATTTAGTTTCTGTAGAAAATTTTGTCAAAATTGTATTTCTATACAACCCAAAATTTTGTCAAAATTTTTATTTCTGAAATAACAAAAATTTTGTCAACCATTTTATTCTATAATAATTTTTTTAGTCAAAATTGTATTGTATAGAGAATATTTTGTCACATTTTCACTTCCCATAGAAAATTCTGTGTCACATTTTATTTCTATAGAAAATTTTGTGCAGTTTTTATTTCTATAGAAAATTTTGTGCAAATTTTTAGTTTCTATAGAAAATTTTTGTCAAGATTTTAATTTCTATAGAAAATTTTGCTCAAACTCAGATTATACTCGTAGTTTAATCTGCCTTTTTTTGTTTAATATAGTAACCCGTTATGGGCTAAACTTACAATTTAGAGACAGTGTTAAAAAGTTTTAACGATACCTTTGCCATCGGCAAGTGTTTATCATGCAACCACAAGTAATTCCGATTGTGGATGACAGAGCCCTTTAGTAGAAAGTTCCTACCGCAATCCATGGTGGAGGGTACATAAGATTCGGCCCTGGCCGGAACTTAACGGACCCGTATATACTTGTTTGTCTTTCAAAAGTATAGGCTCATGTTAGAAAGAAGGTATTAAAAATACATTAACATACATAAAAGACCTATAAAAAGAGAATATATTCGCATTATGGTCACTAAACCCTTTAAAGACGACAAAAGAGGAAACCAATTATTTATAACGCTCGAAGGGCTGCAACGAAACATAGGTGAGATAGAAGTAAATTTCTAAATTATCGATGGCGCATAGAGTCCCGTAAAAGAAACCCATGGGCATGTAGAAAAGCAAATAAATACAATAATGGTTTGATAAAT
>PGFW01028466.1:14080-24842 GCA_003123925.1 Haematobia irritans
CAAACTAAACTTTTCGGGAAAATAATTACAGATTCTCTTACACACCAAATCTCGTCAATTCTGTGCCGTTATCAACATGGTTTTCGAAAGCACCATTCAACAAAAGTGGCTAATATCCTTGAACTGACTACCCTTGTCAATTATGGTCTTAGGGAGCGTAATCTGGCAGATTTAATATATACAGACTTCATATATTTAGACTTGATAAGTTAGGTTTCAGTAACTCATTACTCCGATGGATTCATTCATATTTGGATGGTCGAGTTCAAAGGGTCAAATATCGTGATATATGTTCTCATCCAATATTGGTTGCTGTTGTAACGGTTTTTTAATGTAGTTTCATCCACTTTGTTCTACGAGGGCAGTTCGGAAACTTCTTAGCCTAGCACAAAAAGCCCGGTATAAACAGAAAAAAGTTATGTGTTTAACATGTGTTCTCTGTTATGAACACATGCACAAGAGTGTTTTTTAACAATGTCTAAAATCAACAAATTAAAGTACGAATGTACGCGGATGATGTTAAATTATTTCGTTGTTTCAATGACCCAGGTGGACAATGTATATTACAATCAAATCTTAACAGTTTTATTTAAATGGTGTGATGTGATTTTAATGGAATTGAATATCTCGAAATGCAATCATATGACATTTTCAAGAATCAATTCTTTCATTACTAAATACGCTATTAATGGAAAAGAACTTCATACCGTTGAGTCTATCTTCGATCTGGGAATTCTTCTTGATCTCCGGCTAAACTTCAGGCAACGCATTTCGATGACCGTTATTAAAACTTATGGAGTTCTTGGTTTCATGAAACAATGGAGCAGAGAATTCAATGATCCTTCCATTACTAAACAGCTTTACATATCGTTAGTACGTGGTATCGTAGAATATGGATCTATTGTTTTGGATTCCGTTTTATAATATTTATATAAAAATGATTGAATCTGTTCAAAAACAATTTCTGTTATTTTGCCTACGTAGTCATGATTGGACTTCAATGACACTGCCCTCTTATGAACACAGATTAAAGTTAATCAAACCACCTACCCTAAAAAGTAGAAGAATAATGTTAAACATACTATTTCTTTCAAATGTGCTGCAAGGAAAAGTAAAATCTGATTTTATTTTACACCGCCATACAATTAATGTTCCTATTCGACCAACCCGAAATTTCGAAATATTAAAAGTAATACTTTCAATCTACTGCAAATAAGACCGCTTCGTCGTTATGTGTACAATTTAATAACACTATCACGTCATTGATCTTCAGAAAATAAAGATTCAATAAAACGAAAAATTATAATGTTGCTAAACACATATAATTGTATATATGTATACTTTAATCTGTAAAGTTTTTTGTATCTATATACTTAATAAAAGAGAAAAACAAAATTCAAAATTAATGAAATTGTTTTTAAATTTGTCGTACTTTTGCATCTTGACTACAAAGAAAAAAAGAGTTCAAAAATAGGAGACGTATTTCAACACTATATTTAAAGACGTTTTTTTACCTGAAACATAGCATAATTTCTACTTGCAGTCGAGTCTGAATAGAAATTCAAATTGTCGCTAACAAACTTCTAAAGGACTTTGATAGCAGATGAAGAAAAAATCAGAAACAACAAATAAATTTAAATTTGTTTCCTAGTATCAAGTGCGTGAAACTCAAATTTAAAAGAGAATTGTGTCCTAAACATATCCTTAATTCGATTCTCCACTTTTCTGGATCGTAATCAATACCAAAATCATTAGAGTATAGACAAAATCTTTGGAACCGGATATTCTTTTTTCAGTGAATTTGGGATAAAAGCCAGAAAATACTGGTAACACTGCTTAACCTAAAATGTATTCCTTATAAATGAAACGTGAATCTTTTATAACCAAACAGTGTTAATCATGCCGGATGTAAAATTTTGGAAGCGAAATATTTTCCGAACATGTTTGTTTACCGTAAATTATCACCGTAACATTGCTAAATGGATGTGTAACGACCAACGACATCTCCCGCCATCATCAATGTGTTCATACATTTTACGTTGCCGTGTAATGTGTGAAATAAGTATAACTAATTCCAAACGATAAACATACACCACTGATGTCGTGATGGTTCCATCGTGACGAGTATTTTTATGTCGGTGAAATTGTGTGGAATTCTTTGCGCCTGTTGTTGTTAAATGACGTTTGTTTTCTTGTTCCGTTTATTTCTTCTACCTTCTTCTATATCTATACGTAAACAAAACATAGCACAGACAAGCATGCTGATGATGAGGAGGAACTTGATGATGGGTAGAAGAAAATATGAACAGTAGGGGTTTTCACTAGTGGAAGTGGCCGATATCGTTGGCCGCTGTTGTTTGTGGTGGTGGTTGACACTGCCAGGAGCTTAACTGTAAAAGCAATAAAAGGAATGGTGTCGTTGTAATAAAAGGCACATTTGCCTGAAGAAGTAAGTAATGTCTGCCAAACATGTCACTTCCGGTAACACATGAGATGTGTGATAGGTTTCTTTTCTTTTCCCCCATCTTACTCTAATATTGGCAAACAAGCCTCGTGTGTTTATTTGCAACCGTAAACAGATGTTGCAACTGCATTATATGTACCCGCTTAAAACCCCTGAGTCGCTTGATAGGTTTTTGCCCAATTGAAATACAACTGGGAGAAGTAAAAATAAAATAAGTCCCCTTAGATGCACAACGAAATTGTTTCTTTGCCTAAACGAATGATGGCATATTTAGTGGTCAACATTTTAGATAGTTTTCATTTCTTACCATAGGTGATGGGCAACATGGGACGTGCTTAATGATATAAGGAAGATATGTTCTATTCGTAGACTCAATATATTTCGATATTACCAAGTATTAAAATTATTACTAAATTTTATAAAAACATTCGAAATTCTTCATAATTAAGATAGTATTTGTTGTTTTTTTCAGTCGTTTTGTTTGACTTAATAGTTTTTTTCTATGATAGTCATTCATTTTTTTTGAAGTAAAGAAACACATTTTTGATTTATGTGCTTTACAGACTATAAGTTATTCCGGACGGAATGTCGGTGTTTGTATAGAATCTCTACAGCATGTGTCGGATTGATACAACTTGTCGGCTCGAGACTAAATAATCGATAAATGTGTTATCGATCCCATAAACATGCAGCAGTATCGATTATGCCTTCGGACTTAACTTATAATGTGCACAATATATGGGATATGTTCGACACGAGCACTGTCGTCCGGAATAACTGATAGTCTGTAATGCTCTTTTAAGAAATCGTTCTTTGTACCTGTTATAATTTGTATTTTAAACGTTTGTACGTGATTAGGCTTTATTATATATCGCAAAAGTGAATGAAAATTCGATAAATATTTTCCATATTTTTTACTAACATTATGTTCCACCCAAGGACATTAGCCGTTTAAATTTTAAGTCAAACAAGTATATACGGCCATAAGTTCGGCAGCCGAATCTTATGTACCCTCCATCATGGATTGTTAGAGATTATATGCTAACACCATGTACCAAATTTCAGCCAGATCGGGTGAAATATGCTTCTCTTAGAGGCTCCGCAAGCTATATCTGGGGGTCCGTTTATATGGGGCTATACGTAAAAGTGGGCCAATATGTCCCATTTGCAATACCATCCGACCTACATCAATAACAACTACTTGTGCCAAGTTTCAAGTCGATGGCGTGTTTCGTTCGGAAGTCTAGCGTGATTCAGCAGCGGACGGACGGACATACTTAGATCGACTCAAAATTTCACCACGACCCAGAATATGTATGCTTTATGGGGTCTTAGAGCAATATTTCGATGTGTTACAAACGGAATGACAAAGTTAATATACTCCCATCCTATGGTGGAGGGTACAACAAAATTTGTCCAGTTCGCTTTAGATTTATGTATATGGGAACATAAAACTTTATATATAGCAAGCAACACATTTTACAGATTTGATATGGTATCGAAAATGTGGATGTAAAAAGTGGTGCAGGATGTAATATAGTCGCCTGCCCGACTTTACTTGTTTAAATTTAGGACACGAATTTTCGTCCCTTCATTAAAAATAGTATGTCCTTAAAGTAGGCCAATCTCCCTTAAAATCAAGAAAGTTCTTAAATTAACTGATTTCGTTTGGAAAAAAAGTGTTGCATACAAATGGTACAACATTTTATGGTGTTACCACAGTGTTGCCGAAACCCCTTGCAATGACAACACCGTTTGCGTATGAAAACGAACAAAAAAGTGCAACATTGATATAAAATTAAAAAACAAAATAAATTTGGCGGAAATATTTCGATTATTATTAACAACAATTATTGGAATCTCGACTAACACGCAAATTTTTCTTGAACTAAGGAAAATTGATTTTATATATTTTTAATGATCTTACTTCTACTTCAGAGTACGAATTAATTACATCCTCAACAAAGTTTTTAACTCGCCTTTGGTCATTTCGCCCAAGTAATGATGTTGTAACTTCTTCAGAAGAACTACTCTCCAATAGCGCATCTACAATGGTGTTGGAAAAAACGCATTTGTTTTTTGCAATTTGCTATTATATTAAAAATATTTAATATCGAATTTTGTTGTCGCGGCACTAAACAATTGATATGCTTCTTCTTGGTGAATTAATCAGCTGTGTTGAAGAAATTGAAAAGCAACCACAAATACACGCGTACACGCACTTTCTTTTGTATCTGCAATACGCTATTATTTAGGTCGAAGAATAAAAGCGTCTTCAACTGATTTGAAAGTGTACCATCTGCTGCACCGTAGACCAGCTACGGTCGTAAAATCGAGCGGTTAACACTTTTCTTCTTGCAAGATGGTTACGACCCGTCAATCGAACGTGCAACATTTTGGTAAGATTCGCACATTTTTCCAATTTAAACAGAAAATTTCGAATTTATCGGGGGTAAGTGTAAAATATGCAACATATTTTTTACGAATCGAAATCACCATGAGTTAAAAAAAAAAACACCAAATAAATGTTACACCTAAAAATCCCCCCAAACGTGGAAAAAACTCCTACATTTGGGGGGAAAACTCCCAACCAGGCAACACTGATATGTTGCGATATCATATTCACGGAGCGAGAGAGATGGAAAGAGAAAGAGCCAAAAGATATCAAACGAGAGATTCAAATGAGAACCAATGTTTCGGAAAATTGTGCTTCGTTTTATTAAAATGTTTGTTCGGAGAAAAGAGAGCGACAAAGGAATAGGCATTTTGGCATGTGTTTTGTTTACCTACAGCATCATGTTTTTCTTCTTGTGCGTCAAAAACAAATCCAGTCGTCGACGGAGGGTTGATCCAAACAATTACACATTCCATTATAATTCAGTGATAGTGATCGCTCACTTCAAGCTCTTTTTCGATCAACGCAACTAGTACGCGTCAGTTTTATAGCGCTTAATCACAGATACTTATTCCGGACGACAGTGCTCTGTGGCGAACATATCCCATATATTGTGCCACATTATATAATTTAAGTCCCGACGGCATCAATCGAGTATCTGCTGCATGTGTTATTCGGTGATCGAATAACACACTTTACCCGATTATTTAGTCATCGTCCGACAAATGTCGTATCGATGGTCCCGAACACCATTGTAAAATATCTTAGCAAAGACAATTTCTCCAGGAATACTGGATCAGTCCTCGTAAAGCTGCATAGTTCCTTAGTACTTAAAGCGCAGTTATGTTTGATCCGCTTGTCAGAGTTATCAACTCTGTTGTTGATTTCTCCTCCAGTTCCATCATACAAAGAACATATTCAGCCTGTACTTGATTTATTCACCCCAAAAAAAACACATTCAATAAAGACATACCGAACACGCTTATGGGTTAAAAAAGCATCATATGAGCTAAAAGGCCAGAATTTGTCAAATTAAACACTAGCTTTACAACTGCAAAATGTACATTGATGACAGAGAGTGACTTTTTCCTTAGCATCATTTTTGAGTCTGCTGAATTCAAAAAAGTTACGGAAAAAATTTATGGAACAGCTTTTTGAATGATCACTGTATTTTGTAGTTTTGTGCTGCCTACTTTCTCTTCAACTAAACAGAAATCTTCAAGTTAAAGAAATGTCGAGGTTCTGGTTATCTTAAGCATGCAAAGAGTATTGAGATGTTCGAAGGAATCCGTTGTATATTGCGACATCTGTGATAAGTTTAACGTGCGGTCAAAGACTAATCGGATCAAAAAAAAAAAAATATATGTTTTACAGATGACACCGGTAATACAGCTACATAACTAAAACATAACGGATATCTCAAAAGGAAGTAGTTCCATATAAAAAATGGCTAAATATTTTATCGTAATCAGCGATCAAAAATTACCTGAGAAAAGGTCGCATCCCACAAATCAAGAACATGAAAAAATTATTTTGTAAAAACTTAGTGCTTATTACAGGAAAGTTGAAAGATAATACTGAGCGAAACAAAGCTCGAACTACATGTGCTCATATAGCTTGGCTGGGAAACTGACATGAGGATCGGATAAATAGAACACGATAGACTGTGAACTAGTTCGGCTCGCCTAATTTCAGTGAAGCCGTTCGAATATGAACTAGTCGTTCTCGCAACTACCCACTCTACAAAGAAAGAAAATAACCCGGTTAAAAATACTATAAAATTTCGGAAAACAATTTTCATAAAATAACTAACGAAAGGATTATTTACACTTTTAGATCGTTACTTGCACAATAATTAACTTATGAATATTTATTTTTAAAAAAACTCATATGATTCGTATGAAAAGATGATGTTATACTTCGACTTGCAGACAAGATAATTTACTAATTTCAGTAAGAACACGAATCTTCTTTTGAGAGGCAAAATGCTTCCAAACATGTGTTTCGGCAATGTACTTTACTTTGCTGTGAGTTTGCATAACGAACACTCGACTATTCAAATATTGTCTAATAAAAAAATAAAGGAAAGAATAATTCGACTAACCGCTCGGCATTTTCTGACTTAATCAAATGTTAATTGGACCGCCACCTCGTCTCACGCCCACCCCCTCTCAGCCCCCGGTCTCCTCAAGAGATCTGGACCTCCGTGCCACTCTCGACCTCCCGCTCGCTGCCTTACCCCCGAGTTTCTGCCATAGTAAAAAGTAACACGCAGATCTAACAAAGTCTATTATTTGAAGAAATTTGCTTTTCCAATTCCTGATAGCTTATTGAATTCAAATTATGCTTATGCGTTAAATTAAAAACCTCTGATAAGTGTGTTTGTTGATGCGAATATTTTGTGTATGTCTATGAGATGAGGAACTGCCTGCTGATTGTTTCCATTGTTCATCTGCGGTCCAACATTTTCTCGTCATGTAAGCATGAAATTCAACGTGTCATATTTCATACAAATCATCCGGAAAAATACATACTCGTTTTGAAAAATGTATTATCTTGTAGACCTGATTCCATTTAACTGACGCGTCCAAATATCCCAATTCAATTTTTTTGAGTCGGAAGTCTGTACCAGTTGATAGTTATGTTCTGCGTTCATTGTGTTACTATGTTATTGTAACTAACTTTGCTGTTAAAATTAAATATCATTGTACAACCCCCCATCATTGACATTCCAAAACTTAGCATATTAATTTTCCTTGAACAATGAACAATAGAAACACAGATCGTCAACTACAAAAATTTGTGGTATATTAATTCAATGTAACAAGCCTGCTTATCAAGGATCCTCTGGACAAGAGGCGGCCAAAACGAAGACAAAACGATCATTGGAACAATATCGTCCGGCAATAAAACATGGAGTGACGACAGATTTGCCAAAAACAGAATCGATTCGGCCCTCTTTGGGAAATGAATTTAAGGGCAATTCACGCAAACAAAGCCATTTACGTTACTGGATAACGCCCCAAAACAAATTAATATCGAATTCCAAGAAGCTGTAAGAATTACAAGACTTGATAGTTAAATAAAGCCTTAACTTACAAAAATCATCATCTGAAAAAACAGAGATCCCGGTTATATGCGCCCACGAGAAAACGTAAGGAACACGAAGCAAACTGCTCACCGTACGAGAATGGTCCGGCGTGTTTACGTGTGGCCAGTACACGCTAAGAAGGGAACAGCTTGAAACCTTGTCAAGAAGATCCAGAAGATAAACCACGTTGCAAAAATTTCTACGAACGTATTATCCGTTATCACGGATGCTTCTCGAGACGGATTATAAAAAGAGCGCGTTAACAAGAAACTGCCAACCTTCATCATACATCACGATAAAAATCATGTCCTGGTCGCTTCGTCGGAGGCCATTCAAAAACCTTTGCGGAACATAGGCTATGAGATTCTCTCACCGATGCTCGAAAAAGGAAAAGAACACCTACGCATTTAGCTGGGCGGCACAATCTGATATTACCAGCAAGGCGGAAACTAACCAATCTCTCATAGAACTTCTTCATCATCATGCAGTTCGATCCACACCTGACACATGGATCACCATCATTCACCATGAGCAATTACAGCTCTGAAGCCCTCTATTCAACGCCACAATGAGACAGTTATACAGACTGCGGAATTATCCCACATGTTCTTTCGGAAACCCATTATCCCATCATCTCGAGAAATAACTATCGTCGTCGTCCATAACCAACCTAAGCGCAAATCAACGACAACCTCAAGGAACATGGTCAACAACCGCAGCTTCATCCTTTGTCTTAATACTAGTATGCATACAGCTCTCAATGTTACTACTGTTCACGTCTTCTCACACCGACTCAGTACTATAGGTCTGTCACACTCTAGCGTAAGTCTTGAATTGTATTGTTCGCCATTGGCTGTAATCTATTCATGCCTTTCATTGCAATTACGGGCCTCGGTCCTAACACTGAAAAGCTAGATCTACAAAATGCATACCTCAACTTCTATTACTGAACTCTCAAACAATACTTTATTGCTGAACTGGTGATTGTTATGATATGAAAATGATTCGAGCTGTGAAACAACATTTGTCCATTATGCGAGAACATCTAGTTTCATCTCCTTTATTGATTGGCTTATTCTGCTAGAATTTAATGTTCGGCGCCCAAACTCAACATTTATCCGTTCCTTATTCATTGTAGAAGAAGAATACAATGAGAGGCGAATTATCAGGGTATTCTTGGCACGTATGAAGCCAGAAAATCTCTGTTGAAGCAAGACTACGTTCATAATACCATGACAGCAGCATTCTGTTTCGCGGCAACGTCTAGCTACCGTAAGTTACAATTTCTTCGCACGCTATCCATAACAATAGGAACCAAACCAAAACAGATACACCATCGACCACACTTTGAGGTTCATGCTACATGTAACGTTTGGTTTTATTTTTTTTTTATTTTTTTTTTGTCAGGTGAAGCTATGATCAGGCACGTGCCCGAAACCGTTTTGGCCAGCCGCTCTCGCACCTCACATTCGCCCAGGCTCTAAGGTTTTGAACGATCCGTCCATGCCGATAATCTTCTCGAGAAAATTGCGCCGTATACTCGTCTACTCCACTGTATTGAGCACAAAGAAGATATTCCTACCACCTCATTTCTATGAGGAAACAAACTTTGAGATTCGTATTTTTCGGCCGCCATATCTTCTAATAATAACCCCCCAACCCCTACGAAGAGGTGTATCTATATTACTCGATATATATTATATATTTTATAATTACATTGTATTCGCATGCATGTCTATGTCTACGTCATTACTTTGCGTTTAAATGCCAACAAAATACCCAAATTCAACAACACCATAACAACTCTTCAACTTCCAATTATGTGCCTTTATATTTGGTGGTATACAACCAAAACCGCTTTTGACTTACACGCAATGCCAGAGCAGGTGTCCGAAATTACATGATACATCGTTAATTCTGTGTTATACTCTCGGTATAGACAAAAGGGCCAACGAAGGTTATAACAAAACTCTATATAATAATATCCCCCAGCAAAAACTACGGTAACCTACACCTGAAACAAAATATTGTGTGGGTGTCAAAAGATTTCATCGTCTTCTTAAAATACGAACTACAAAATTCTTGCTTAGCATAGAAGACGCACTTTCTCTAAAACAAAGCTATTTCCTTGTCCAAAAGGTCGATAATCTTTCAATGAAGTCCGTATGTGTCCTTATTATAATTAAGTGATCTTGACTTCAAAAATGGGTATCATAACCATCTGAAAGAAAAACAATTTATAGCGGCTAAAGGTCAACTTGACTATTAACAATCATGAAAAATTCTTATAAAATTTCATTGAAATTGTCTCTTAAATTTGTTACTTGTACTTTTGCTTCTTGACCATACAACACCATCAAAAAAATCGTTCAAATATATAGGACATCGTTTTTTCAAAACTTATTTTTAAAGAAGTTTCTTTACCTTCGAAACATAGCATTAATTTCTACTGGAAGGTCGAGAGTCCTACATTTAGAAAATAACAAGTTTGCCCGTTAACTCGTTTTTAAAGGACTTTGATAGCATATGAAGAAAAAAAGCTCGATATAAAGCGGAAAAAAATTTAAAATTGCCTTCCTAGCAAGCAAGTACACAAAACCTAAATTTAAGAAGAGAATTGGTCTTAAAAAAGTATCCCTTACTTGTATTCTCCGCTTGCTCTTGGCCGGAATTCAATACCAAACTTTTATTAACCTAAAGTTCAAAGACAACAATCTTTGGAAACAAACCGAGTATGCTTTTGTTTTAGTGTAATAAACTCATACAATTTGCACTTACCAAGCCAGGTAAAACTCTCATGACACCGTCCACT
>PGFW01028468.1:10232-21958 GCA_003123925.1 Haematobia irritans
AAGAGAGAGACTGCGTGCAGCGTTGGATGGTCTTTTGAAGTCATAAATCGTGCATAGAGTAATTAACTGTGGGTTTATATATAGGCTAATATTATCGGGCAAATGTTCGGGATATGATCAGCAGTATTGAGCCCTGGCCTGAGAAACATTTTCGCCGCACCAATGGCCACTAAAAATCTTCAAATCTCAATTCAATTGACTTTGTGTCTAGGACATTTTGCTACAGTTGATAGAATTCTACCAAAAAATTATAGATTTTTATTGTTTGGTAAGAGTTGTAGAATTCTTCATGTTTGGTAGTTTTTGCAACGAGGTACTTCATAAATTTTTTATAGAAATAAATTTTGAAAAAGTTTTCTCTAGAAAATAAAATTTGAACAAAATTTTCTTTAGAAATAAAATTTTGACAAATTTTCTATAAGAATAAAATGTTGATAAAATTTTCTTTAGAAATAAATTTTGACAATTTTTCTATAAAATAAATTTTACAAAATTCTCTATAGAAATAAAATTTTCACAAAATTTTCCATAGCAAAAAATGGAATAAATTTCTTTACTAATAAAATGTGGAAAAAATTTCCTATAGAAATAACATTTTGACAAATGTTTTTATGAAATATTTGACAAAATTTTCTCTAGAAATAGACTTAGCAAAATATTTTCTAGAAATAGAATCAGACAAAATTTTAACAAAATTTTTAATAAAATAAAATTTTGACAAAATTTTCAATAGAAATAAATATTTGACAAAATTTTCTATAGAAATGAATTTTGACAAATTTCTATAGAAATAAATTTTGAACAAATTTTCGTGTAGAAATAAACTTTGCAGAATTTTCTACAGAGAAATTTTAAAACAAATTTTCCATAGAAATGAAATTTTTGAACAAATTTTTCTATAGAAATATAATGTAAAAAAATTTTCTATAGAAATTAATTTTTGACAAAAATTTTCTATAACAGGTTGGCTGATAAGTCCCCGTCTAACAAAAGAAAACACATTTTTTTTGTCAATATTCGTTTTTATTATTCAACATTTGTCCCTTCAAGAGCCATACACGATTATAACGACCTTCGAATTTTTTGATACTCATTTTGGTAGTACTACTTCGGTTTTTACCTCAAAATAGGGCTCAGTTTCGGCGAACACCTCTTCATTGCAGCCAAATTTTTTCCCTGCGAGCATCCTTTGAGGTCTGAGAAAAGAAAAAGTCGCTGGGGGCCAGATCTGGAGATACGGTGGGTGGGGAGCAATTCGAAGCCAATTCATGAATTTTTTGCCATCGTTCTCAATGATTGTGGACGGGTGCGTTGGTTGGTGGAACAACACTTTCTCTTCTTCATATGTGGCCGTTTTGCCGCGATTTCGACTTCAATCGCTCCAATAACGATATAATGTCAAATGTTGTGGTTTTCCCTTTTTCAGTATAATCGATAAATTATATTCCATGCGCATCCCAAAAAAGAGGCCAGATTATTTTGGGCAGCGGATTTTTGAGTCTTTCCACGCTTCGGAGACGGCTCACCGTCGCTGTCCAGTCAGCGACTGTGCGTTGGATCAGGAGATACAGTGTATGGGCATGTTTGTCATCATTGTGGACATGATCGAGGGAAAAGCACCGCTCAGAATCATCACACGTTGTTGTTTTTGGTGCAATATGTGAGCTGGCGCGGCACCAATTTTGCACAGAGCTTTCGCATATCAAATATTGATGAATGATTTACCAACACGTTCCTTTGATATCTTTAAGGCCTCTGCTATCTCCAATAAACTTCATTTTACGGCATTCAAAATCATTTTGTGGATTTTTTTATGTTTTCGGCGGTACACCTTGTTTCGGGCGTCCACTGCGTTCACAGTCCTCCGTGCTCATTCCACGGCTTGAATTTTTGCATACCAATAATTATTGTGTGATTTCCCTGGGCAGAGTCCGGAAACTCATTATCAAGTGTTTGCTTCCATCGTATTTTTTCACTTCAGAAAACAGTATTTTATCAAACAACGAAATTCTTTTTTTTTTCCATTTTTTTTTTTTCACAATAACAAAAGTTGCATCATAAAAGACGCTCTATCTCAAAACTAATTGACTTCAGACGTCAATTTGTGAAAGGATATATTTGAAGGTTTGATACTATAAAAAGTAATATGCATTTCATACTAGTGAGCGCCATCCTATGTGTAGACCGGAGCTTATCAGCCAACCTGTTAGAAATAAAATGTTGACAAAATTTTCTAATAGAAATACAACTGAGAAAATTTTCTATAAAAATAAAATTTTGACAAAATTTTCTATAGAAATAAATTTTTGATAAAATTTTCTACAGAGGAAAATTTTTAACAAAATTTTCTATAGAAATAAATTTTGACGAATTTTCTATTAGAATAAAATTTTGAAAAATTTTACTGATAAAATAAATTTTAAAATTTTCTATAGAAATAGAACTTTTAGACAAAATTTTCTTGAAATAAAATTAAATTGTTTATTAGAATAAATTTTTTAAAAAAATTTCTATAGAAGTAAATGTTGACAAAATTTTCCATAGAAATAAAAACTGGAAATTTTCTATCAAGAATAAAATTTTGACAAAATTTTCCAAGAATTAAAATTTGATAAACTTTTCTACAGACAATAAATTTTCGACAAAATTTTCTATGAAACATAAAAATTTGTATTGAAAAATTTTTTTTAAAATTAAAATTTGGACAAAATTTTCTATTAGAAATAAAATTTTTGAGAATTCCATAGAAATAAAATTTTGCCGATTTTTCTACAGAGAAAAAAAAATTTCTCTATAGAAATAAAATTTGGACAAAATTTCCCAAAAAAAAAAATTTTGACAAAATTTTCTATAGAAATATAAGTTTTGACAAAATTTTCTATAGAAATAAAATTTTGACAAAATTTTCTATAGACATACAACTGAGAAAATTTTCTATATAAATACAATTTTGACAAAATTTTCCTAATAAATAAAATTTTGAGTAAATTTTGTGTAGAAATAAAATTTTGAGAAAATTTTCTATAGAAACAAAATTTTGATAAAATATTTCTATAGAAATAAAATTTTCCAGAATTTTCTACAGAGAAAATTTTTTGATAAAATTTTCTATAGAAATAAAATTTGGACAAACTTCTTCTATAGAAATAGACTGAGGAAAATTTTCTATAGAAAATAAAATTTTCTAAAGAAATAAAATTTTTAACAAAATTTTCTATAGAATAAAATTTTGAAAATTTTTTTCTTTATTGTTGTTTTTGATCTCAGCTTAAAGCCATGCATTGACTAAACTACAAGTGTAGCTTAACGCAACAGTGGAAAAGTATGCTTGTCAAATTTATTTTTTTGGGCAACAGGCCCTATAGACTGTCAAGATGGTTGGATGTACAGCGTTTCGGAATTTAGCCGACATTCCTCTTGCAGGCTATCCTCTACTTGCAGGCAAAACTATCACCAAGTATTCAGAATAAATTCGGCATAATTCACAACCCGAAGTGATAATACACATTGAACTTCGAAACGATTTTTTTCTTTGTTTAAATAGTCTGGGCTACTACCTAAAAAATTTTGGCAAGCATATCTCTTTTCCTTGCCAAACTCAAATGCATCGATTGTATTTACAGTTGGCGTGGGTTTGGTTTTGTTGGCGTGCTTCCTCTATCTTTCATTCGATTTGTTTGTTATTGTTGGCTTCTGCTTAATCGTTTTGTTGTTCTTTTGGATCTGCAGGTTAAGCCATGCATTGAACTAACTAGCAGAAGTGTGGCTTAACGGCTTTAAGCTGGAGATCAAAAAGAACAATTGAAAGGAGTAGGCCAAGCAATAAGCAAACAAAACGAAGGCAAAATTTTTTTACTATAAGAATAGGAATTTTGGACAAAATTTTCTATAGAAATAAAAATTTTGAACAAATTATTATAGAAATAAAATTTTCACAATTTTCTATAAAAATAAAATTTTGGCAAGAATTTTTCTATAGAAATACAACTGAGAAAATTGTTCTATAAAATAAAATTTTGACAAATTTTCCATAGAAATAAAACTGAGAAATTGTCTATAAAAATACAATTTTACAAAATTTCTATAAAAATACATGTTGGCAAAATTTTCTATAGATTTTTTTTTATTATTTATGTTGCATTTCCCATCAGCCACCGCTGCTGTAAATGTCCGTCCTAGAGAAAATTTATCCCTTTCTACTTGTTTTTCTTGATCTCTTGTAGGTCTATCTGGTTTTTCTTCTTAATTACCACAAATTTTGTTAAACTACACAATTCTGTCACTACTTGAAAATAAATACCTATGATAATGGACCATTTCTAGGTAAACCATGGCACATGACAGCAACTAGTTGTCGGGCTTATAAAACTCTTATCTCGTAAAAAAACGCCAAGATTTAAAATTCTCACCCTTCCCGAAAAAAATAAAATACTTTTAGTTTTATTTCTTGGGCAACAGATAGGACAGGTTAGCCACTTGGTAAATTAATGGAAGTCCATAAAAAAGGGAAGATAAAATTTATTTCATTTAATGTTGTTGCTTACTAGAGGCCTACCAGGGACCTTAGCCTACTCTTAAGGGACAAACATCTTAAATTACGAAGAGAAGTTGCTGTGTGTCTAGTGGCAAGCCATTCACTTTGTGCTCCACCCTTGAAATGTGAAGTGTTTAAACACTCTGTGATGACTTTTTTCCATTTGCTCTGATGACTTTTTTTGTCTTGTTTACGGATTTTATGGTTTAAGCCTGAATTTTGATTTGAAATTTTCAGTTTTTGTTTTTCATCGAGTCGGTTTTTCTCAATTTTACCAAGGCCTGAGGTTTGACTATCTGTCGGAATCAAAACGATTAACTTCATTTAACCATGGGAGGGATACTAAAATGCAATGACGGCATTTGTCACAGGTTTCTATGAAGTGACTGCCTTAATACCCCATCCACTCTATGACTATAGCTCTCTACCTGTCTGTTTTGGGCTCAATTCATTTCCAATGTCCTATACATGTGTCTCTCTGGTCTCTGGCCAGAATAATGAAAGATATAAAGAAATGTTTGCATCCTTTACCATGACCATTCTAGGACTGGATTATGTTAGTGTTGCTTATGGAGCTGTTTCATAGTTTCATCTCTATTTTCTCCTCATTTCGAGTGTCATTTAGATTGGGTATCATGCTCTGTTTTATGATTTCATTTGTGACCAACCAACGGACGGACGGACCGTCCAACCGTCCGTTCATCCATACGGGCCCTTATTGTATACATGTGGGGTGTCATGTATCTTCTTTTCGGTATGGCTGGCTGCCTGTTTTCCATAAGTGAAGATTTGAATTCTTGAATATGTCTCTCCATGTTTAGGTATTCCATTTTGATGTGTTGATTAGCAGATATAGCAGGTGGTTGATGCCATCCAGTTTTGGGGTTTTAGAAGACACCACATAGCATTTAGACCATATCCTCACAAATTGATAAAGAAAAAAAACTCTAGAACTTGATTGGAAATACCAGTCTTGTGAGAATTTTTTGTTGAATTCGTTTTTTTTTGTTGGCATACCATCATCCTTGTATTAATCCCAAGATATTCTAGATTGATAATTACTAGGAAACCAATTAATTATGTAAAAAATCTTGGGGGTAGGGAGGGATTACATTGCCACTGCATTGTCGGGAGCAGTCGGCGACCAGTAGCTTTGATTAGATAACTCCGATGGTCTATCCCATAATTTGTAATTATATGCACTTAAGTTCATCAAGATAATCATTTGTTGCCCATAGATTTCTTGGAATGATTGTACTACCAGCGAGTTTAAGGTTCCCGCTACAAAGTCAATATTAAGAGATGACAAATGTTCAAAATTCTTCCCATAAGGTAGATTTTCTTTACTGAGTATCCACTTTTTGTGAAGAATAGTATATTGACCTGAGGTGATGGCAGTGTTGCCAGGGAAAATTTTCGGTTTACCCTACTAGGACAAAAAAAAAAGTTCCCTTACTTATTCCTTCTAATTCTCAGAAACAAATTTTCCCTCATTGACAATTTTTTTCGCTAAAATTTAAATACAATTATACGCGTCCATTTTCTTGTGTAGCCCCGTTAGGCTTCTACTGCCAGTTAACAGCAAGTAAATTGCAAATATCTTCTCTCCGGTTAACTTTAACTGAAACAAAGAATGTTATGCAGTTAAATTTCTTAACTGGCAGATGTGGGAATATATAGACAAGATGACAGATATGTCGATGGTACGGTTTAATGTTGTTAGCAACAGCAAGCACGTAATGGAGCTTCATGAAAATGGGGCCTCTACGAAACAAAAATGGGTTCTATGTGCCTTTATTATCTTAAAACATACGAAAAAATTACAAACGTATATAACGTAAAATAAATTTTACCACCGCCTACGGTTGCCACACTATTCTACCACAAATAGTAGATTTTTTCTGTTTGCGTAGATTGGGGTTAGAATTCTTGAGTGTTTTGGTAGATTGAATCTCTATAGAAAGACAATTTTGGAAAACGTTTCTATAAAAATAAAATTTTGAGAAAAAGTTTATATAAAATTAAAATTTTGAGAAAGTGTTCTATAGAAAATAAATTTTGGGAATATTTTATATAGAAATAAAATTTTGAGAAAATTTTCTAAAGCAATTAAATTTGAAAAAAAAATCCTATATCAATAAAATTTTGAGAAAATTTTCTATAGAAATAAAAATCTCCTACAGAAATAAAATTTTGAGAAAATTTTCTATAGAAATAAAATTTTGAGAAAATTTTCTATAAAAATAAAATTTTGACAAAATTTTCTACAGAAATAAAATTTTGCGAAAATGTTCTCTAGAAATAAAAATTTTCTATAGAGTTAAAAATTTGACAAAATTTTTCTATAGAAATAAAATTTTGAGAAAGTTTTCTACAGAAATAAAGTTTTGAGAAAATTTTCTATAGAAATAATAAAAAATTTGAGAAAATGTTCTAGTAGAAATAAAATTTTCTATAGAAATAAATATTGATAAAAAATTTCTATAGAAATAAATTTTAAAAATAAAAATTAATTATAACATTTTCTATAGAATAAAATGTTGATAAACTTCCTATAGAAATAAAATTTTGACAAAATTGTGACAAAATTTTCTGTAGGAATAACATTTTTACAAAATTTTCTATACAATAAAATTTTGACAAATTTTTTTGTAGAAATAAAATTTTTAAAATAATGTCTGTATAGTAATAAAGAGCTGAGGCAAATTTTTCTAAGAAAAAATTTTGACCAAATTTTCTGGTAAGAAACAAAATTTTGAAAAAATTCTGTAGAAATAAAATTTTGACAAAAATTTTTATAGTAATAAAGAGCCGAGCAAATTTTCTAAGGAAACAAAATTTTGACAAAATTTTCTGTAGAAATAAAATTTTGGCAAAATTTTCTATAGAAATAAAATTTTGACAAAATTTGCTATAGAAATAAAGTTTTTTGCATAATTTTCTGTAGAAATAAAATTTTGAAAAAAAATTTCTATAGAAATAAAATATTGACAAAATTTTTTATAGAAATACAATTTTAACAAAATTTTTATAGCAATAAAGTTTTGACAAAATTTTCTGTAGAAATAAAATATTTACAAAATTTTCTATAGAAATAAAAATTTTGAGAAAATGTTCTAGTGAAATAAAAATTTTCTATAGAAATAAAATGTTGACAAAATGTATATAGAAATAAAATTTTGGCAAAATTTTCTGTAGAAATAAAATTTTGACAAAATTTTCCATAGAAATAAATTTTGACAAATTTTTCTATAGAAATAAAATTTTTACAAATTTTTTTATGTTAATAAAGAGCTGAGCAAATTTTCTAACAAAAACAAAATTTTTACAAAATTTTCTGTAGAAATAAAATTTTGACAAATTTTTTTTATAGTAATAAAGAGCTGAGCAAATTTTCTAAAAAAAAAAATTGGCAAAATTTTCTGTAGAAACAAAATTTTGAAAAAAATTTCTATAGAAATAAAATTTTGACAAAATTTGCTATATAAATAAAGTTTTGACATAATTTTCTGTAAAAATAAAATTTTGACAAAATTTTCTATAGAAAAATAATGTTGACAAAATTTGCTATAGGATAAAATTTTGACAAAATTCTATAGAAATAAAATTTTGAGAAAATTTTCTATAGAAAAAAAATTTGACAAAATTTTCTATAGAAATAAAATTTTTACAAAATTTTTTATAGTAATTAAAGAGCTGAGCAAATTTTCTAAAAAAAAAAAACAAAATTTTGGCAAAATTTTCTGTAGAAATAAAATTTTGACAAAATTTTCTATAAAAATAAAATGTTGACAAAATTTTCTGTAGAAATAAAATTTTGACAAAATTTTCTATAGAAATAAAATTTTGACAAAATTTTCTATAGAAATAAAATTTTTACAAAATTTTTTATAGTAATAAAGAGCTGAGCAAATTTTCTAAAAAAAAAATGTTGACAAAATTTTCTGTAGAAATAAAATTTTGACAAAATTTTCTATAGAATTAAAATTTTGACAGAATTGTTTATGGTAATAAAGAGCTGAGGAAATTTTCCAATGAAACAAAATTTTCTGTAGAAACAAAATTTTGAAAAAATTTTCTGTAGAAATAAAATTTTGACAAAATTTTTTATAGTAATAAAGAGCTGAGCAAATTTTCTAAAAAAAAAAACAAAATTTTCTGTACATACAAAATGTTGAAAAAATTTTCTGTAGAAATAAAATTTTGAAAAATTTTTTAATATTAATAAAGAGCTGAGCAAATTTTTTAAGGAAACAAAATTTTGACAAAATTTTCTGTAGAAATAAAATTTTGACAAAATTTTCTACAGAAATAAAATTGACAAAATTTGCTATAAGAAATAAAATTTTGACAAATTTGCTATAGAAATAAAATTTTGACAAAATTTTCTATAGAAATAAAATTTTGACAAAATTTTCTATAGAAATAAAATTTTGACAAAATTTTCCACAGAAATAAAATTTTGACAAAATTTTCTATAGAAATAACATTTTGACAAAATTTGCTATAGGAATAAAGTTTTGACAAAATTTTCTATAGAAATATTTGGTTGGTAGATTTATGGTAAGGTTCTCTCAAATTTTGGTAGATTTTTTTTGTTTTGGGCACGATTGGTTACCACACATTGTTAAAAATCAAGCCTTACCGGCTTCTAATTTCCTTCTCTAGAGCCAACAAAATGTAAAAATTATTAAAAATTATGTTGAGTGAAAAAGTCTCTACATTATGGCCCTACGTCCCTACAAGACGCTAAATATTAGGAAAAAAACCTACATATAGGGAATTTCCCCTACTTCTGGCAACACTGTGCTGGTCTAAAATTAATTGGATTAATTCAGGCGTTAAGCCTAAACATTTTCTAAATGGTGATAACTTTTATTACTATTTTGGTAAGACCAATATACGATACTATAGATCCAGGTGCAGGTGACGTTAAATGTTGAACTCAACAAAAAAATTTTTAAATATATTTAGATGGGTGGACTGGAATCTAGTATTGCCAAGCCTTTTGAAAAACAAAAAAAAACGAAAAAAAATGGAGCAAAATATCGTAAACAAAATTGTAAAATTTGTATTAAACTTTCTTCTGGCGCGCAATTGATGCAAACTATTGTATAGGGTAAGGAGCCACCGTGGTGCAAAGATATTCCAGTTTTCAAACTGAACACCAATTTTTTTTCAGCGGTGGTGTATCCTCTCTATATCATGTTTATGAAATTTTCTGAGAATTTTAAGCTCCTATAAATACATCCAGGGAAAGAATTCTCTCTATTTTAACGGTGGTGGCATTTTAATTCGAAAGTTTGCTTTGAAATTGCACAAAGGAGAGTTTGAAAAAAAAAATTCCAGTTTTCACCAAAACTTTTCTTTTATGCTTCTCTATTTTAGTTCTTAGCCATATGTTTCGTGCATTTGTTGATTTTCCACCTAACAATCGATTTTCGATGCATTACAAATGCAATGACAAAAGTTAGTATCCTTCTGCTCCTCTCATTCCTGTGATTTGAATATGTAATAATATAATAAATTCCGAAGCCGCGTATAAATCAAAATCCTCACCATTAGTCCACTCTACGTATTTTTCAAGTGACCATATTTAATATATAGTTTAAAAACTGTGATATTAATTCTCCACTTGAAGTAATTTACAAATAATTCCATAGCTCAAATTCGCTTTAAAAACATGCGTCAGCAAGATATTTGTGGACTTTAATTTATTTTATTTTTTCACTTTTTTCTGCCAATTATTCTGCTAACAAGAAGCAAAATAAAAATGGCAAAACTCTTTCTTTAAATCTCCATTTGAATGCAGATGGTTATCGGACAATTTCTCAAACCTCGATTGAGAAATGCATAACTGGCCTTACTTAGCTCAGTTTACATGGAAGTACGTTTTCAATTTCAAGATTGATGAATATCCTCTTTTAAATTGTGGCAGCATTAAAATCGCTAAGAAAACGAAACCTAATGAAGGCCCAGAAAACATACAAAATACAAAAAGCAGGTAGATTTTAAATCGATATTGCAAAAAAAAAACAAAAAAAAAACAGTAAAGAGAATTTTGTTTGAAGTCGGTAGTTGTTTGCATCGCAAATTTGTATGTCTGAATATGGGATCTTTGTTACGATTTTGCTCATTTCGGTTCATTGGACTTTTGTGAATGAGATCAATGCGTTTTTTATTTCTTTAGATCTTTCGGTCCCCTCCTTCAAAGAAATTGTAAAGGCTACTCCTTTTAATGTGGTATTCAATTGTTTTTCATTTGTGGGTCTCAACAACAAAACTTTTGTTATTCTTTTCCTTTGTAGGGCAATGCGAAAGATTATATGTTTTTATGCCATTTGTACCTGTTATCTTTGCCAATGGCTTGTCAGTTTTGTGTTCTTCAGTTGGTTCAGATTGGTGCTGTTGGATTTCCGATATCTTTGATGAGATAGGAGCTTCATCTTTGTTTGTAGACTGATGCCAAGTGCATTTGTATGTCTCGCCTTTTGTCTTTTGTGATGTTATCGAAGTTTTTTTGTTGTCATCAGATTGGAATTCATTAAAATGACATTTAAATATATTCTGCATTTTAGCAGTATCATTGGGAAAAGTGATTAAGCAAGCTTAAATATTTGATTTATGTTATCCTCTAAAATTCTTCATTATCTCGAGGATAAATAAATCGCAAATATTTAAGGCTATTGCTTAATCACTTTTCCATAATACTGACTAAATGCAAGAAATATTTTAAATGTCATTTTAATGAATTCCAATCTTGATGAAACAAAAAAACTTGATAACATCACAAAAGACAAAAGGCGAGAATAAAATGCACTTGCAATGCAGTCTACGAATAGGGAAGCAAGAGAGCTCTATGTCATCAAAGATATGCGGAAATCAACAGCACCCATCCTGAACGCAATTGAGACACAAACTGAAAAAGGCCATTTGTGGCCAAAGATAACAGGTAAACAAAGGAGCAATAAAAACAATAATCTTTCGATTGCTAGAAAGGAAAAAGAATAAACAAAAGTTTTTGTTGTAGGAGCCCACAAATAATACACATGAAATACACTTAAAAGGAGTAGGCTTTAGCATTTCTTTTGAAGAGGGGGGACCAAAATCTAAAGAAATAAAAGAACGCATTGATGTCATTCAGGCAAAAGTCCCAATGAACCCGGAAATGAAGCAAATTGATAACAAATCA